>LOEQ01002732.1:45966-63650 GCA_001685075.1 Bramus lutescens
GGGGGGGGTCCTCAGCTATGGAGCCATTCCTGGAACTCACTCTGTAGACCAGGCTAGCCTTAAATTCACAGAAATCTGCCTACCAAATGCTGGTACTAAAGGCATGTAACACCACCATTCAGCTAACCTTATAAATATTATGATTTAAGAGATGATAACTTTCTATATATCATAGAGAACTGTGACCTTCTGTATGCTTTCAGGTACCTATTGAAGGTTGCAGAGCTATTTGAAAAACTGAGGGTAAGTTTTGAGTTGGTCTTAGTAATATTTAGTTAAGGTCCCTAGATTTGATTTCTGCCTGGGTGGTAACTGGTGACCTTTACTTGTTTAAATTAGAAAGTGGAAGGTCGAGTCTCATCCGATGAAGATTTAAAATTGACAGAGCTCCTCCGATACTACATGCTCAACATAGAGGCTGCAAAGGTAAAGTTTAGCCCATTAGCAGGGCTAGTATCTTGCCCAACCAAAATTTAATGCTTAAGATAGTTCCTTTGGCCTTCAAAGGAATGTTGCTTTATATTGGGGTACGCATGTTTGAGATGTGTGCGTGCGCGTGTGCAGTCCTGAGAATAGCCTTATGAGTTTTTTCCTTCTGTGCATGCATTTTACCCTCTTAAGCAGAGCCTCTTACTGACCTAAGACTTACACAGTAGCTTTCAAGGATATTAGGCACATGGTTTTATTTCAAATGAGGAGGCTCCTGGTGCTGCTGATTTCCAGAAATGGGATTTGAGGGGCAGGATGCTCCGCTGGGTTGTGACTCAGGTATTCTCTTTAACTCTGCAGCAAATATGCTTGTTTGATATATAGTGCTTTCTCTTTTGATACAACTTCAGTTTTTTTGTTCAACTAGAAGGAAGTTTTCATCTTTTTTTGTTTTGTTTTGTTTTTTTTTGTTTTCTGTATAAGGATTATGAATGTTGAGAATTGGGCATGCTCATTTTGGAAGTGGAGCCCCTTAGCACCTTTCTGGTGCTAAGGATCAATCCTAGAGTATTGGCAAGTACTATATACCAATAAGCTATATCCTCAGTACCTTCTGACATTTTGAGATTATGTTGGATAAAGGGGCTAGAGAGATGTGTCATAGCTTAATATCCTGCACCCATGTCAGGTGTACCGCCAACTGTAGGGTTCTGAAACCTCCAGACTTGTGTGCAAATGCACATAGCTACAAAAATATTAATGCTAGAGAAATGGGCTACAGTCTCAGCTTTTGTTATTTCAAAGTGTTGGTACTTTTTTTTAGTCTACCTTTTTATGTGTCTAGACGTTTGATTTTCAGTTACATCATATTTTTTGTTCTCTGGAGATTATGTCATAGCTATTAATTTTCTTTCCAGGATCTGCTATACAGACGCACAAAAGCCCTAATTGACTATGAGAATTCAAACAAAGCTTTGGACAAAGCCCGGTTAAAAAGCAAAGATGTCAAGTTGGCTGAGACTCACCAGCAGGAATGCTGCCAGAAGTTTGAACAGCTTTCTGAATCTGCAAAAGAAGGTTGAGCATTTCTTCTGTACTCAGTTTTTATTTGGAAACATATTAACAATTTATGCAGAAGTAGTAACTCCTCCCTACAGGGCAGGGATGCGGTTCTGGTGGGCTATCTCCCTAGCATTTGTGAGACTATGGGCTTGTCCCCAGTAATACAAGAAAGGTGAATTTTAGTACTAAGGAAAATTCAACTGTTCTTGTTGGGGGGGTGGTGCTGGAGAGTTGGCTCAGTAGTTGAGAGTACTTACTGCTCTTACAGAGTACCAGAAGCTCTATGTATCTTATGATAGGACAGTGAACTTGAGTCATCCTTACCCTTCAAGTTTTCATAAGGAAAGTCTGGAATCTTACCTAGGTGGAGGAAAGGATTATCCAAATTTGGGCAGTCCTGCGCTACCAGTTCTCTAACACATGCATGTTTATAGCACACATGTCAGCAATGTGGGCTATAAGAAAGTGTTGGAGGTCATTTGAAACAGGTTATGAGTGGAAAAATTGATCTTCCTTACAGCTTGGTAATTTTAATTCTTTATTCCTACAGAACTGATAAACTTCAAACGGAAAAGAGTGGCAGCATTTAGAAAGAACCTAATCGAAATGTCGGAACTGGAAATAAAGCATGCCAGGGTGAGTTCTTTAACCCTGCATTTTAGGGATTTGCCAGTTGATTGTCCCACTATTGTGGAGATAGATTGATTTGAGGTTTAGAGTAGTCTTTCTTGCCTCCCTCTCAGACCTGACAGGCCATTTTCTCAAGATCTTGTGATTTTTGTTAGTAAAGCTCTTCAGAACCCTGTGTGGTGGTATAAACCTTAAGAGGCTACTGTATCAGCAAGAGAATTTCAAGTTTGAGGGCAACTTGGACTGCATAGTGAGATGCTGCCATTCAGTTACACATAACAAAAAAAGGGGCATTTTAGTGTTTGAGTTTGTTTTTGAGGCATCTGAACTCATAGTTATGGCTTGGAACTCTGTAGCCTTAGCAGCTAGCGTGAACTCAGATCCCCCGCCTCTGAAGTGTTGGGACCAAATATAAAAACTAAAAATTTATTCTGTGGTATGTACTTAGTGGTAGCTTGGCAGAGAAACTGAATGGCATGTGCTTAATCCTGCACTTGGGTTAAAGAGTTGATCCTATATTTAAATCACAATCGCGTTTGGGTGGGCTTGGTAGATCACTGCCCTAGCAATAATGAAGGGCATAGATTTGGTCCCTGCTAACAGCAACAATCATGACTGGGGTTTTATCAAGTCTTTTTTTCTTCTGATTTTGGGATTAACAGAACAAGGTGTTAGTATAGGTTTTGAATGGGATGTGGGAGGAGGAATGGCCACTAGCTTCATGTACTAGAGGAAAGTGCCAGCCCAGTTGGGCTACTTCCAATTTAGAATTCATGAGGAAAACTGGGTTTATTTCATTCACTTCCATGAACACACCTTTTTTTTCCCCCCTAGAACAATGTCTCCCTCTTGCAGAGCTGCATTGACTTATTCAAGAACAACTGACCTGTTTTTACTCTGAAGACACCAGTGTGAAAGCCAACATCACTTGCACTTAAATCATTACTGCAAAAGAAATAGCTTTGGCTAATTTAAAAATCATGTGAATAAATATTTTGATTTCTAAAAATCTTAACATTTAACCATGTTGGTTTAAAAATATTTTCATTGCATGTTACATGAACATAACTAATCTTTTTCTTATGCATTTAATACCTCAAAGTAGGTAGAATCTAACAGATAATCCTATAGATTGTCAGGAATTACTAATAAATGGTATGGAGATGTGTGCCTTCTGGAAATGAGAAGCAACAGCTTGGCCTGTGTCTGTCTCAGCATTTCCTGTGCCCCTACAGACATGTCAGGTGCCAGTTACAGCAAATAGGTAGATTTTGCTCCCTCTCGTCAAGATCACTTTAGATGCTTGTATAGTAAGTAACAAGCAAGATCTCATTTGTCTTTATATATCCTTTACAGCTCCATTTTTGTGACTGGGATATAAATGCTTGAGGGAAAAGGAGAATCTGAGGTTCTGACGCTCCCTGATGGTGGGTAAAGTGTGTTTTGGATGTTTTTATAGAAAGTATATAATAAAATAATCCATGTTACCATATGGACTGTTCTTGCAAGAAAACAAGACTAGAATGCGTCTCAAGAATGCTATTGTCATCTCCACAGGTAGAAAAGCTTCATTGTCTGCTCAGTCTTGTAATCCTTACCTGTCTTCTAGGGATAGAGCCCAGGACTATGCGATTGGCTAAACAATGTTTCTGCCCCCGGTATTTTTTTTTTTTAAACAAGATTTGGCCTTGAATTCGGGATTCAAGCCAAGAGTACAGGGAGGGTGGGATTAGACTACACCTTGAGAACTGCTCCCTTGTGGACATGCATATATGTGAGGATTTTTTTTTTTAAAATTCTGAGAGGCTGTCATATAATTCATACTGGTTTCAGAATTGTTAGGTGGTCTTCTCATCCTCTCTACCTCCTGAGTGCTGGGATTATAGACTAACTGAAGCTCCTCCCAAAGCAGTGAAAGGAAGTGTTTTTTTTTGTTTGGGGCCACTTAAGAGTCCAATCCAGAATACTGTGGAAGTTCCCAGACTGCTCAACTTTGTCCAAACTGCAAATGAGAAGATTGTCTAGTTACAGGGCCCTAAAACCATGGTCAGGAAGTTGACGGGGCGGGGTGAAGTGTACAGTGCATCAGGCAGCTTCTGAACTGCCTGTATCCTAGTTCTGAATTAGACTCCTGGTCTTCCATGGCAACTACATTAGGAGGCTTTAAAGGGGTGAGTCGCCTTGCTCCACTCAGCATGAGTTCCACATTAGTCTTGCCTATTGTGTATTGGAGGTTCATTGGAGTTACCTGTAAAGGTTGATATCCATTGGAGGGTATTTTGAGCATAGGAAGAATCAAGTGTCTTGCATGTTTAATTTTCTGCCTATAGGCGGCAGGCAAAGTCTAATTCTGGTCTTGACCTGCAAAGTTTTTCAACTCCCGTGACTAAAATGTCAATCTTACTAGGAAGAGAAATGCCCAATTACCTGATCTCTCCACTGGTATAGGGTGCCAGCTATAGCCAGGCTAGTGAGCCTGAGGTTCCTACTCAGGAGCCTTCCTGACTGAGGCCTTTGTGTTCTGGAACTCAAGTAGCTGTGAAGTAACAGGGCTTTAAAGCCAGGCCATGTGACCTGTCTGGAAATGAGTTCCAGGGACATTCTCATCTCTGCCCAGTGTATCTCAGTGCATACGTGGGATCTGTCTGGGTTGGTTTCGCAGTGTGTTTGCCACAGATTTGCTTAACCTTTTGCCGTTGGTCAACTATGAGTGCATATTTGATTGGAGCAGTATAAAAAACGAATGGACTAAAAGCAGAAAGACCTGTTTCACTGCAGTCAAGTATTTCCAGGTTTCTTTCCTCCATATACACATCTTGGGTGGAAATGGTCCATGATACTAGCATAGTTTTGGATGTTTCCAACTGTATAATAAAGGGCATTTTGGGGAGAAGGGTGTCTCTAGAAGCCTGGGAAACTGAACTTCATTGTATGGGCCAGAGTCAAACAAAAAATACACATTTCCCAATAAAAATTTAAATCTCAGATCAAAAACCAATGCCAAATAAATACTACATGGGACATGATTCAGGCTAGTCTGAAATACGACTCCAGCCAAATTGTTGGTACAATCCACTTCCCTACAAGGACCCTTCTAAGTAGCTACCTAGTACCCTCAGTGAGTACGCTCAGCCCTCTTTCACTGTCCTGTTGTAACACTTCAAGATATGAAAGCAGTCACAAAGCTTTGCAGACCCCAACCAGAGTTCAAACACAGAGGCCTTCTGGAATCCACTGCAAGCCTGCAGTCTTCTCCATCAATCAAAGAACAGGCCAAAATCTGCCTAACCCCATCATGTTGTCATTTCAGTCTGCACTCATTGGCCCTTCCCTCTCTCTATGGTTAAATTTTCAGACATCCTTTCTGTTCTGGCCAGATTTTCTGCCCACCATCCCAGTTGGGATCCTGACACTACCAACAAATCCAAGGAGCCTAGAGGTCCTGCGGTGGCTACAGCTGAACTTGTAAAAGCTGGCTCTAGCCTGGTGCTCCCTCTCCAGTAAAGCAATAAACTGCTTTGCAGGATTCTCCCAGAGTTAATATGGTACAGGATATGAAGTACGACTCATAAGAACTATGCCAAGAATTACCATGAGTTTTGGGCCTGGGTCACTGACAGTCAGCCTGATCAGCCAGACGTTTGCATTTGCTGTTTTGACTTCGCCTTGTTTTGAGGTTATCTTTCAGGATTACAACTTGTTCCCTTCTATGGTTTTGCAACGTGAAAGATCACGGACAAACAGCAAGCACAGCCCTAGGCCATTTCTAATCCCACTCAAATCATAAGAAAGACCTGAGACAAGTTGCAGTCAGCAGCCCTAATAAGCAAACCCAAAAACTGCTGTTTCATTCACCAGATGAATTTATGGCACATGGGCAAAACCATCATCAGGACTGTCAGAGACCTTTTCTCAAAAACTAAATACCCAAAGAACTAACAAAGCTTTCCTATGTAGATCAGGCTAGTCCTGAACTCAGCACTCCACCAGGTGTAGCCAACACTGCCCAGCAAACCAACAAACTTTAAAGGAGCACTGAGAGTAGGTGGAATGCAATGGAAGGGAAGGCTGGCAACTTCCCTTCAGCCTCCCAAACCCACAACTGGAAGGACATCCCCCGAGTTGTCATTTGACCTGTGCCCAGGCACAGGAGCAAAAGTTTAAATTTCATTTTTATTTACATTTTAATTTGGGGCCACATGTACACTGTACACGTGTGCATGTTCACATTCATGAGCATGCATTCACATGTTCGTGTGTACTAGGGATTAGAAACCCAGAACCTTACACTTATTGAGCATATGCCCAACTATTATGATAGATTCCTAGCCCCAGATCTGGGCACACTTAACTGAAGCCCTTAACATTGAGTGACAGGGACAAACCGTTCCTCAGGTCTGTCTGGCTTCCATCCAGATGGTCTTGTCATAATGAAACAGTGCCAGCTTCATGCACCTGGTGCTCAGAGGCTTAGCAAGTGTAACTGGAAGTCCTCAGTCCTTTCTCGTTGCTCCACCCACATTCCTTTTTTTTTCCAGTCTCAGGTTCCTAAGATCCCTCATGCATCAGGGCCTCCACTCCAATCCTTCCTACCCTTAAAGATCTAGGTGTCAGTGATAGAGGAGACAGCCTAGGTGTTGGTAGTTGGTTGTTTATAATTTGGTCTGTTTGAGACAGTTTTCACTTTGTAGCCCACACATGCTTTCACTTCCCTGTGCTGGGGTTACAGATGGGCAGTGTGTCTGGTGGGTTGGCATGCTTGTTCTTGAGAGCCAAGGCCAGGGCTGGGACCAGTTGGCTTGTTCAGCGTCTGCTGGGTTGGTATTTGCCCACCTCCTTTTATAGCTGAAAAAGGTGTGGAGACTAGGCCAGATGCCCAAGATCCCAAATTCATCTGGGACTCCCTTGGGGTCCTAAAAGTGAAGGGGCAAGATCTGACCAGACAGCTGTGAACCCCTAGGCTTTGGAGGGACTTCCAGTCATGTCTCCTCTATCCCAGGTGTTTAACAGTCTTTTCTTTGGCTTTCTTCCCTTAAGCTAGGTCTCCCTGGCCTGCAACTTCACTTCTGTAATTTGCTCACAGTACTGATCTCTAATTTCATTGCCTCCTCAGCTGTTTCTTTCCCCTAGGAAGCTGCTCTCTGGCTTGAGGAAGGGCAAGCTTTCCTGCTGCTAACTGCCCTATGGAGTAGGAATGGTAAGAGCAGGAGACAACTGAGATGCTGTTCTGCACACCTCCACTCCAGGTTGGGTGTGAAACCCAAGCCCTCATACATGCTAGGCACATACTCTACCACTGAGCCCCTACCCAGCCACTTGAAGTACATTTTTTTAGATGCACCTTGAATGACAGTTACAAAGGGAGTGGGCAGCAGGGCATTTCTAGAAGGGAGCAGCAGGAAATGGATGGCCTCCACAGGTCTGTGAATTTGCTGGCCCTAGGTTTTGCCCTCTCATCTTGCTGCCTTCAAATTGTGGTTTAGCATTTATTTCTTTACAGACTAGGATTCCTTGGTTATACTAAGTGTTCATGCCATCTAGAATTCCAGTGGTCCTGTCACTCCTCTCCCTGACACTAGTGAGCCATGTAGAACCTGTCCCTTTCGATATTCTAAGTACAAAGAGAGTGTCAGTGAGAGGCACTTGGAACATTGGTCCTATCTCAGGTGAGAGTATAGGTATCTGTCTCATTGAAGGAGCTGGGAACTTGAACTTCCATTGGAAGCTCAAGCAAGGGCTGAAGAGATAGCTCAGTAATTTAGAGCACTGCCTGTTCTTCCAGAGGACCTGGGTTTGGATTCCTAGCACCTACAGATCCAGAGAACCCAACACCCTTTTCTGGTCTCTGGACAGCAGGCACCAAGCACGAATGTGAAGCACAAACATACATGCAGGCAAAACATTAGAACATGAATTAAAAGGCAGTGGCTTCCACCCCAGCGATGCTTAATGGTGGAGATGTTAGTATTATACTGTCGTTGAATGCACTGCACTGCATCTTGGTGAGTACAAAGCCAGAACATGCACAGCCGAGATGTGAAAGTGGAGGAAATCTGTCTGCAGAATTAGTCCAATAATGTACCCTCCAACAGAAAAAGTGGGATTTTATTCTGGGAGCATGTATGTAGTCATGTGAAGTCGGGCCTGTTTATGAGCGTGCTCAATATAAGGGGATAATTTCAGAAGGATGGATAGCAAAACAAGCTGACAACTGAGTGTGAGAGAGGATCATGGAGCATAATTTTAAAAGGTTGAGATGGGGAACTAGGAAGATACTTCAGTTGGTAAAGTGTCTTGTAAGCGTGAGGACCTGAGTTCAGTCCCCAGAACCCATGTACATAAACCAAGAACTGGATCATTTGTTTTAAATAAAATAAGCCAGACTCAGACAAATACTACATGTTTTCTCTCAAGGAAAGATGATGAGGGGAGAGTTTGGTTAAGTTTTTTAATGTATGTATGAAAATCCTCTAATGCATTAAAATTCAGTATTTTGTCTAATTAGTCTATGCAAGATGACTATAAAATTAGAGGGTGGAGGATGCAGTGGTGGTGGAGTGCTTGCTTAGCATGCTCGAGGCTGAGGCTCAGCCTCCAGTGACACCCACAGAAAGTATGGTCTGAAACAGGCAAAGGTGACTGAAGGCAAGGAAACGGAAAGCTGTAGTGACTGCATGTGTGTGCGTAAGGCAGACTTCATGACTGCATAGGGCATGCTTTAGAAAACAAGGGGTTAGAGAAGTCTTTGGGGCCTTTGAGGTCAAAATCTCCCTTGCTAGACTTCTACACACTCCCAGAGGTAGGTGGTTCAACTGCTTTTGCTGTACAAGGCTGCCTCCGAATTCTAGATGACAGTGAAAGCAATAGTTTCCAGGGTGACCTCACATCTGAGGTCTGAGGAGGGCCTAGGCTGGGTTAGCTGACTCAGGTGTTGTCCTGTTTGAGGGGATCCACCCTCCCCCATTCTCTCACAGGTTATCTCTCCTCTGTTCCCAGTCCCTGCCCTTCTTGACTTCACCCTCTGCACACAGGTTTGGCCAGAGCACTCTGCCTCCTGGTGTGTCACTGGGGCTGGAGAGGTGGCTCAGCGATTAAGAGCATTGCCTGATCTTCTAAAGGTCCTGAGTTCAATTCCCGGCAACCACATGGTGGCTCACAACCATCTGTAAAGAGGTTTGGTGCCCTCTTCTGGCCTGCAGATATGCACACAGACAGAATATTATATACATATTAAATATTTAAAAAAAAGCATGTCACCAATCACCTCGTGAATTGGCAGTCTGTGGCCATGGGAGGGATATGTCAGAGCTGCAGAGAGTAGAGTTGGTCAGTGCGGTGGGTGCTTCAGGGGCCAAGGTGTTTTTCTTGTTGGCCTGGCTATGTGAGTCCACATAGAAGTTGAGACTCCAGTCCTGAGCCCCTCACATCTTGGGGATGTACAGAAAGTTCTGTCCCCTCTGCACTCTGGCCTCCTCTTCTAGGCCCTCTGCTAATTGGACCTAAAGACTTCCTATTCAAAAAGGTGTCTGGGAAACAACTGGGGTGCGCATTGAACATAGAGATTGGATGGGGGCTCTCAAGAATGTACCTTCTAACCTGGAGCCTCTGATGAGAACCCTGAGCCTAGACATTCTCAAGAAACAGGGTGTGTGGATGGAGGGGCACCCTCACTGCTGGCCTTACCTTGAAACACCCCTCTCCACACACACCTCGAGATTCTGGATCCCACACCCTTGCCCAGCAGTAGAGGAGCACCTGGAGGCACGACTCCAAACCCTCAGGAACTGTAGTGTCATCCCAAGGCACTGAAGATCCCTGGGGAGGGCAGCTCAGGCCTCAAGTTTTTCTGAGCTCTCCTAGGATCCATTCCCTTCTGGCAGGCTATTTTTCATTTTGTCAATATTTATTTCTCTTCTGGCCTCAAACAGCTTGATGTTTGTGGAAAGGACAGGGGCAGACATGGCTGCCCTTCTTTCTAGCACCTGCTTCCTGCTGGGTATTTTGGTGTGGGGCAGGAGCTATCTACTCTCTACAGGGAGGCCTCAAAGCAAGTCTGTCTTTCCTAGCCTGTCACTAGGGCTGGATGCCTTGGGAAAGGTTTTTGATTGTTTTTTAAAGTAAAAGTTTTATTTATTTTTCCAAAGATTTATTATTTATACAGTGTTTTGCCTGCATGTGTATCTGCACGCCAGAAGAGGACACCAGATATCATTATAGATGGTTGTGAGCCACTATGTGGTTGCTGGGAGTTGAACTCAGGACCTCTGGAAGAGCAGTCAATGCTCTTAACCGCTGAGCCATCTCTCCAGCTCCTAAAATAATTTTAAGTTAAATAAAGTTCTTTTAAAATTTTTATTTTGGTTTTTTGAGAAAGGGCTTCTCTGTATAGCTTTGGTGCCTGCCCTGGAACTAGCTCTTGTAGACCAGGCTGGCCTTGAACTCACAGAGATTCACGTGCCTCCGCCTCCCAAGTGCTGGGATTAAAGGCATATGCTACCACCCCGGCTACAAAAACACCTCTTAAGTGCTGAGCCAGCTCTCCAGCCCCATACTGACCCTTACCTTTTTATTTTGAGACTAAACCATGCTAGCTTTGAACTCCCAGATTCACTTGCCCTTGTCTGCTCAGAGCTGATATTAAAAGTGCACTACCATGCCTGGCCTAAAATAAATTTGCTTATGATTTACTATCAGCAAATGTTTATTATCCTTTTTAAAGATTTTATCCTTTTGATTCTATATGTATGTGTGTGTTCGTGAATTTGTGTATAGAAGTGCGGTGTCTGTGGAGGCTCAAAGTGGGCGTCAGATCCTCTGGAGTTAGAGTTACAGGTAGTTGTGAGACACCTGATTGTAGACTGAAGACAGCTCTTTCATTCCTGGCCACCCAAACCTGAATAATCACACAGAAACTATATTAATTACAACACTGGCCAATAACTTAGGCATGTTTTTAGCTAGCTCTTATATCTTGAATTAACCCATTTCTGTTAATCAGTGTAACACCACAAGGCTGTTGCCTACCAGTTAGGTTCCAGTGTATCCTCCTTCGGCAGCTACATGGTGTCTCCCTGACTCCACCTACTCTCTGTATATCTCTTCCAGCCTGGTTATATTCTGCCCTGCCATAGGCCAATAAAACCAATACGTATACAGAAAGACATCCCAAATAACCTGATGTGGGTGCTGGTAACTAAACTTGAAAAAACAATACCCCTCTTAGTCTCTGAGCCACCTCCCTACCCCCACTTCCACCTATTTTCCAGACTTGTAGAGGTTCTCAAAGTATGCCTAACAGCCCCAGAGATGATGCTGACTGCAGCACAGGCTCTGGGTCCAATCTGGAACAAACTGCAGAGGCTGCAGCCAGGGACATTTACAGCAGATGTGCACACCATGTTCTGGCGAGTCAGCCTGGTGTTGGATGATGCCTGGACGTGGGTCTGACCCCAGAATGTGGAGTCACGGATGCTGCTGACAAATGAGTGACAGGCCCCAACCAAACTCCAGCATCTGCCCCATCTATTCAGCTGGGATTTGGCGAGTTTGCCTCTTCCAAAGCTCAGGGAGTGATTTTAAAGAGAAAATGCTTGAGCCCTGCCTGACCTCTTCTCTCCCACATTCAAAATATTTTGAGCTGTGTTGCCCTGGTGTCAGGCACCGTTCAACACAAACAGTGAGACACTGCTGGAAAACTGGGCCACCGCTGCTGGCTTTTCCCCCTCATTTCTATTAAATTTGAACTTTGGGGGAAAATAGTAGTAAAAGAAGTAGCAGGGAGGCTGGAGATGTAGCTCAGTTGTAGAACACTTACCTGATATGCACAGTACCCTAGCTTCTCTCCCTGGTGCACAGAAAACAAAACAAGTGAAAAGTTGCAAGAATTTGGGGCTGGAGGGATGGTTCAGGTTGGGAGTGCAGAAAACAGGTCTATTTCCCGCACCCACACGGTGGTTCACAACTGCCTGTAGCTCTAGCTACATGGATGCCTTCTGGCCTCCATGGCACTTGAACACGAATTACACACATGCACATAAATAACTAAAATCTTTTTAAATAGAAGGTAGCCAGGTATGGTGTGGCACATAACTTTAATCCCAGCACTTAGGAGGCAGCAGCAGGCAGATCTATGAGTTTGAGGCCAGCTTGGTCTACAGATTGAATTTCCGTCCCAAAGAAGAGCTGTCATGTCTCTAGCAATGTATTTAAGCAAATATTAATGTCTCTCAGTGTGACCTCATGGATATGAATTTTATCCTATAGGTCACAATGTGTTTGCTGTCATTTAGTTTCTTGTTCATATTCCTTCAGCCCCAGCCATTGGGAATCTTTCACTGGAGCTTCTGCATCCTTTCAACAAACCCCATCTTTCCCTGATTCCATGTGATGCCCCAGGGTTGGCTACAAATGTTGCTTAGTTCACTTTTAGATAATTTCTTTCAGGCTACAGATATGTGATGTTCTGCCTCAAAACTGCTCAGCACATCCATTAGCTGCTTGGTGTATTGGACTTGGTCTTTGAAAGTCAGAGACCAAAGTTATGGGTCTGTAGGGAACCATTAAACTAGGCAGGAGCCAGGGCTCCACCTCTGAGTTACGTGCCCAGTTTTCATGTTTTATTGTGTATGTCCCTCTTGAAGTCTACATAGCATCATGGATGGGAAAGCTCCCAAATACCCACTCAGAAAGAACTGTGGCTCGTGGCTCCTGCCTACATACAGAACAGTGCCGAGATTTCACCCAAACTGTGAGAACATAGGGAAGTCTCTTGGTTTGGAATGTCCCAGAAGTTGACCCTGTGACAAGAATTCAGGTGCAACCACCTGATATGGGAGGGGTAGGGGTTCATGGGGGATTGAAACAGGACAGAGGACAGCTGATGAGAATGTGTGATCCAATGCATCATCACCATAAGCCACTGAGTTCAGACTCAGTGTTGAGCTCTGGGAGACATGCAGATGGCTTTTCTGACCAGCCTGCCCTTGGGAGTCCGGGAGTCTGTTTTATAGCTCCTCTTGGTCCCAGGCTGGTCCCACTCTGGAGCGAGCTGAATCTTCCCTTCCTGTGAGCATGAAGGCAAAGCTGTGCACTGTCTGGGAAGGGTCTGCAGCATACTGGGGAGGCCCTGAAAGTTCTACTACAGACAGACTCCTATTTTGCAAACCAAGAAACAGAAGTTCTGAGAAGCTAAAGGGCTTCTCCCAGAATGAAAAATAGGACAGTTGGTCTCTACCAAGTTCTGAAATAATCTCCTTTGCACTCTTTATTTCTCCTGGCTTCTCTCTTGTGCCCAAGGTTAGATAATGAATGTCAGATGGAAAGGAAGCAGGACATTTAGACAAGTTAAAAGCCACAAGCCTTGGAGCAGCACATAGATTAATAGGAATGGGTTAAGTTGTAAGAGCTAGTTGGTAATAAGCCTGAGCTATCAGCTGAGCATTTATAATTATTAATAAGTCTCTAAATGGTTATTTGGGTAGCAGCTGGCAGAACAGAGCTGATTGCATCCAAATGAAAAACTGCCTCCTACAATACACAGTGGTCCTATGTATTCCTTCCCAAGTGGTAACACTTTCTTTTCCTTTTTTAAAAAAAATATTTATTNTGTGTGTATGCCTGCAGGCCAGAAGAGGGCACCAGACCTCATTACAGATGGATGGTTGTGAGCCACCATGTGTTTGCTGGGAATTGAACTCAGGACCTTTGAAAGAGCAAGCAGTGCTCTTCACTGCTGAGCCATCTCTCCAGCCCCCACTTCCTTTCTATTTTTAAAGAAAGTAGTTGCAGGTAGTGGTGACATATATCTTTAATCCCAGCACTCAGGAGGCAGAGGCAGCAGATCTCTGTGAGTTGGAGGCCAGCCTGGTCTACAAAGTGAGTTCTAGGACAGCTAGGGCTACAAAGAGAAAGCCTGTCTCAAAAAAAAAAAAAAAGTTAAAAGTCTCTCAACTGTGGGTTCCTGTAAAATAAAAAATACTTTCTTGCTTCAAAAAGGAAGAAGCAGGGCATAGGCACAGTCTGAACAAAGCAATGAAATTCCAACAGCTAAATAACTCTTGTGTCCAGTGTCTGGGACCTACTCCTGATCATCTGGATTCTTCCAAAGGGCCTGAGTGACTCACAGAGAGAGATCCACTTGTCTCTTCAAGTGCTAAGATTAAAGGCATATATACATACAAGTTCTTAAATACATGAGGACAACCTGCTCAGTCTGTGTAACGTTACTTCTATGTATATATATATTCAGGGTTGATCATTTGGTACCGGATAACCGATTGTGTGCTTTGTCCTAGAGAAGACTATTTCTCCTGCTCTCAGCGTTCCGTAGTTGCCAGCCGTTCTTTGTGTAGGTTGAGGCCTCATGGGCTTTCCATCACCCACATGAGCGTGTCTGTTGTTGCTACCATTGTTCAAGTCATGGTCAGGCAGCCATGTTGGTGAGGCTTCATGGATGTCGCTTCTGACATTTCTAGGAAACACAATCTCACAGCAAACTCCCTCTGGCTCTTACAATCTTTCTGTGCCCCCCCAACACACACACACACACACACACACACACACACCTGCAGTGTTTCCTGAACCTTAGGAGGGGCAGTGTTTTGTAGATTTATCCACTGGGACTGAGCTCCATAACTCTGCATTTTGATTGGTTGTGGTTTTCTGTAATGGTCTCTGTCTGTTGCAAAGAAAAGTTTCCTTGGCAAGGGCTGAGGACTGCACCTATCTGTGGGGACAAGGGCAAATATTTAGAATGTAGTTAGGGATTATGCTGGCTTTGTAAAGTGGTAGTTTCAGGTTTTCCCTTAAGACTCCTGCCTTCCTAGTCCTGGGTAGTTGGCTAGGTTTCCAGTACTAGGCGTGATTTCCCTCTTGTTGAGTGGGAATTCTTTAGAGATTGTCACCTGTTCTCCAAGGGTGGCTGTTCATTTTACAGCCACACAGAGGAGCAGCATTTGCTGGTGTCTCAGTGGTTTCAATTTGCATTTCCCTGGTGGCTGATAGTGCAGAACATGTTTTGACGGACCTGTTTTCTGCCTGGATATCTTCTTCAGAGAAATGTCGGCTTTTTCTTTTTTTAAATCTGTTTTTCTAATTGAACTTCTTTTCACTTCTGTGGAGCTCTGTGAATGACGTTCTTTGTTGGCTAAGTGGCTCGAAACATTATCTCACACCGTGTGGCCTGGCTTCCCATCACTTTAACATGATCTTGTTAGTTTCAGCGAGCTCTAGTTTGACCACTGTGGGTAGTGACCTTCATATAAATTTAGCTCAAGTGCTGAATCCCAGAGCTGTTCTGCACCTCCTCTGAAGGGCTATGCTTTACATTTTGCACATAAGTCAGTAACCCATTTTTATTTTATTTTATGTATTTTGGCTTTTCATCTTAGGGTTTCTCTGTGTGTAGCTCTGGCTGTCCTGAAACTTGCTCTGTAGACCAGAGAACTCACAGAGATCTGCCTGCTCTGCCTCCCAAGTGCTGGGTTTAAAGGCCTGTGCCACCACCACCCAGCCTTTAATTTATTTCTTACACAGGGTCTCACTATGTAGGCCAGGCTAGCCTTGAACTTCAGCGTCCTCCTTCAAAGCCTCCCAAATGTGACTACTGCTATGTTCTTCCGCTCTGGCTCTATGTCCCTTCTGAGTTCTGTGTCATGCTTGTCCTGTGGGTGCCCGTTTGTTCCACGGTCACTTCACAGGGCTTCTGTACCACTCTGCTTCGGCAGCTGGCTGGATCACGAGCATCTGGTTCTCTTGTGTCCTCCGCCGATCTGTCTGTCCCCTCTCCAATACTGTTGTAGATTGTCCAGCTGTGTCAGGTTCCTCCAACCTTGTCTTTCTGGGAATTATTTATTTTGGTTCCTTTGTCATTACATATGAAATTTAAGATAATCTTGTTCATATCGATAAAATCCTGACTGGAATTCTGACAGTAATAGCTTTAATCTTGCAGTCCATTTGTGATTAACTGACCACAAGTGGGGATTGTCTTTCTCATGAACATGTTCTGCCTCCCTACTTCCTGTTATTTATGTGTGGTGCACACATGTGTACTACAGCACACATGTGGAGGTCAGAGGACAACCTGTAGAGTTGGTTCTTTTTTGTATCATGTGGGTCCCAGAGGTCAAACTCAGGTCTTTACTTACTAGTTATAGTATTCATTTTATTTTATTTTTTCCAGCTTCCTTGGGATTTTCTAAATAGACAGTTATATCATCTGCAGGCAGGAACCTATTTTTCTCTCACTCACTGGGAATGGAATCCAGGATATTATACATATTATTACCAAGCTCTCCAGAGCTATACCCACAGCCCAGGGCGATACTATTTCTCCTTTACTTTCTTTTCTCTTTCTTTCTTTCTTTTTCTTCTTTTTTTTTTNTCTCTACATAGCCCTGGCTGTCCTGGAACTCGCTATGTACACCAGGCTGGTCTCAAACCCAGAAGAGATCTGCTTGCCTCTGTCTTCCAAGTGCTGTGATTAAAGGCATGTGCCACAACATTCTGTATGTCTTTTGTCTCTCTTGTCTCTTTCTTTTGTTTTTGCCTTATTTCACTAGCTAAAGCTTCTAGCACGGTGCTGAATATGAGTATGGAGTTCTGCTTGTCTCATATGTTATTGGGGGCATTCAGTATGGAGCTGTTTAACATAATGTTTAAAGAAGACTTATTTATTTGTGTGTGTGGGTGGTATGCATGCCTATGTATGTTCTGTAACCAGAGAGGATGTTAGGTGTCCACCTCTATTGCTTTCCAACTTTTCCTTCGAGGCAGGATCTCTCCATGAACCTGGGGCTGGAGTTTTCTCAGGCTGTAAGCCTGCAAGCGCAGCAATTCTCCTGTCTCCAAACCCCTTGGAGCTGGGGTTACAGGTGCTAGCATGGCACCCAGCTTGCTGTGTGAGTGCTGGGATCCAAACTGGTCTTTATGATTTCACAGCAACGCTCCGGGCCTCTGTGGTAATTCTAAGTCCATTTGAAGATTAATCGTCACAAATGGAATGTGGAATTTTGTTGTTTTTGAGGAGTCCATCTATGATGGGTGTTCTTAATTTCAATTTAAAAGCCAGGCTTGTTGTTTTGCTACTATAATGCCAGCATTCCTAAGGTTGAGGCAAGAGGGTCATGAGTTCAAGTCTAGTTACTCATAAGCTACTCATGGGACTCTGTCTCAAAAGAAAAACATTTTTAATGGGCTCTCACTTTGTAGCCCTGGTTGGCTATGTAGACCAGGCTGGCCTCAGTGCACAGAGCTCCCCCGCCTCTGTCTGAAGAGCGCTGGGATTAAAGGTGTGCGCCGCCACCACCCCTGACTTCAGTTCTTTTTATTACATTTTATTTTATTTTGAGACTGGATTTCACTATGTAGGTCAGACTAGCTTTGATCTCACTTCTCTCACTGCCAACCCCCAAATGCTGACTCTGCAGGTGTGAGCCACCATCCTGCCCTCTGTGATGGCTGATCTTGATAGTCCCTTTGAGGGTGGAGAGAAACTTAGGAAATGAATAAATCACATTCCTGAGTCAACCACCCTGAATGTAGGCAGCATGGCCAATAATACA
>LOEQ01002732.1:92451-103002 GCA_001685075.1 Bramus lutescens
AGCTTCTTATTGGCTAACTCTTACATATTAACCCATTTCTATTAATCTGTGTATCGCCACATGGCTGTGGCTTACTGGCTAAAATTCTGTCTGTCTCCAAGGCTACATGTCTTCTCCTTGACTCCACCTCCTTTCTCCCAGCATTCTGTTTAGTTTTCCCCATCTAGCTCTGTTCCTCTACAGCTCTGCTATAGGCCCAAAGCAGTTTCTTTATTAACCAATGATATTCACAGCATACAGAGGGGAATCCCACATCAAATCCCCACTTGGGTCCTGAGCTGCCTGTGTGTGCAGAATGGTGGGAATGGGGTGGGTGAGTGGGATCTTTCTGGAAAAGCCAGCAGGTGTCCAGAGCCAAGCCTTAGAGCTGACCGGAAGGGGCAGCTCTTTGGCTCTGTCTCTTGGAATTGATAACATAGTATCTATCAGCTATGCCTTCCTCTTCCCTGGCCTGTTTCTCACTCTTTGCCTTGTACAGATTCTGCTTCCTTCTCTTTCCCCACAAGGTGAGAACATCTAGTGAGAAAAATTGACAGGGCTATCTCGAAAAGGTTACAGTGCCCAAGTCACTGGTGCCAGCATTTACCAGGCACATGGCACCCTGTTGAAGGAAGTCAGGGAAGAGAGCTGGCGTGGACAATGGGGCTCCTTCACTGCTGGGATCACCCAAGGAGCCAGGGTGGATACCTCAGAACAGTCCAGCTGAGGAAAGAGGGAAGAGGGAAGAGGAGGCTACAATGTTTACCTGTTGGATCCAGACCCTCAGCAGGGAGATTTTCTCCAGTCTCCCTTGAATTCTGGTCACTTTGGGTTGTTCCTAGTGTGGACTGAGGGGTCTTGTGGAGCAGAGCCGATTGTGTGCACGTGGGAGCTGAGCTCCTTTATTGCCTGTCCACCAAAGCACAGCTGAGCTCAGCTGAGAGCCCAGGGCCAGGGAGGGCTAGCAGTAGCTGCACCCTGGTACCTAATGGAGAAAACATCTACCCCACTGAGAGCCGCACATTGGGCACCCACTATGCTCATAAGGGCACACAACTTGCATCAACTCATGACCCAACCCAGGAGCCATTGCTATGGAGACAGATGCCCCTGGGGTGCTGTTTAACATGGATGCCAAGCATTGTAGAACTGCACTGACAAAACTGTGCCTAGCACACAGAAGGCATGCAATAAACTATGTTGAGGGAGCATTCCTGGCAGCGGAGGGGTTGGGGAGATGGAGGGCATTGCAAGGGTGAAGGGTGGAATGACTTGACAGTCGGGGGAGCTCTGACTCAAGTGGTCCCAGTCTCTCTAGAGAATTCGAAAGCAGATGGAGTCATCCCAACCACGAAAGAGGTTGAGGCAGGAGAATAGAAAGTTCAAGTCCTGCCAGGGCAACTCAGAGAAACTCTACCTCAAAATGAAAATTAAAAAGAGAGCTGGGGATTATCACCCAGTGGTAGGGTGCCAGCTCAGCATTTGTAAGGCTCTGGGTTCAAGGTTTGGCTCTAATGCTGGGGGAATAAGGACCAATGGGACTGAGCTGCAAGTATCCAGGAGAGGTGGGAAAATGGATTTAAGGGGCCTTCTGCAGATCGTGATACCCGTACCGAGTGTGGGAAGATTGATTAGGGGAGAGTGTGATGGAACTGCCCGATGGGGCCAAGAGACTCAAGGGAGACTGGCAAACTGCTCAGCCACTGCAGGAAGGCCACAGCTCGCTAGTGCACTGGAGTCCTGTAGGACCATTTTTGGACCCTTAAGCTAGGCATCTCCCTGTCTCCTCAGCTGCCTGGGTAGCCTCCTGGGAAACTCCGATGACTTTATCCTTGTGCCTGGTGGAGGAAGGGAGACAGTGGGCTCATTAGGCAGGCCACACAGAGCAGCCTTTGTGCCCTGTGGCCTCCAGGAGGGGTAGGCTGTCTGCAGGCTCAGCGTCTGCTGGACGATAACACAGACACTCTTTGTGGCGCCCAGCATCCAGGAGGCATGGGGGCGGGAGGCCTAGGGGCAGGTTCCTGTGGGCCAGCCAGCTTATGGGTGGCGTGTTGGAGGTGATACGATGTCCCAGAAGAGATGTGGGTGGGGTTGGGCACACACGGGTGTGTGCGTGTGTGTGCACGCGCGCACGTGTGCGCATGTGTGTGCGCGCACGTATGCATGTCTGCGGGAAGATCCCTTTGCACTAGCCTGGATATTCCATGCAGCAAACAGACACCAGCTCCAGATCTACTGGCCCAGCCTGAGTGAAGCTCTTCTGATTTGCACTTTTGCTAACTAAAGCTGTGGAGCAACCATGACCCTCAGAGTCTTCTGGGCTTTAAATATCTCTAGAGCCAAGGTTTTCAAAGCAAAAACACGAATACTGTATCTTCTCTGGTGAGATTTCTGGGGGCAGGAGGGGGCTGCACCTCACTCAGGACCTGGCCTCCCAAGGCCAGGATTCACCCCTCCTTGACCGATTTTCCTGGCTCCACTCCTAGCTATGTTTCTGGTGGAAATCCTCTATACTTGATTCAGCCAGGTCTTGGTAGGCAGGGACCAACTGCCAGGCCCACTGTCTGCGGAGTCACACAGGGCGCCATGCTCAGAGGTGCCCCCCGCTGGGCTTCATGCCCTGCTGTTGTCATTTTGAATTTTTTTGTTTCTTGAAGAGTCAGAGACTGGACTTCAGGTCTCATGTGTGCCAGGGAGGTGTTCTACCCATGAGCCTTTTTCAGTCCTTTTCAAAATGTTGTTTTGAAACAGGGTCTTACTAAGCTGCCCAGGCTGACTGAACCCACCTTCCTTCTGCCTCAGCCTCCTGAGTAACTAGACCCGACTTGAAATTCTGACCACGCCCCTGTGTTTGGTTTACATCGGACTCCATAGTATGCAGCTAACCCTGCTTCAGGGGTGAGGATGAGGGTAGGAGAGCCCAGGGCCACAATCCATCAACACCATAGTCACCTCTCTGTCCCCAGGGATCTGAACTCAGATCCTCATGCTTGCGTAGCAGACATTGCATTGACTGAGCTATGTCCCCAGCCACAACAAATTGTTTATAAATAATTGTTTCATGGGCCAGTGAGATGGTTCAGTGGGCAAAGGCACTTGCTGCCAAGCCTGATGACCAGAGTTCAGTTCCCAGGACCTACATGATGAAAGGAGAGAATTATCTCCCATAAGATGTCCTGTGATCTCCATACATACATTATGGCACATATTCAGGTACATGTACATACAAAAACTAAACAACTGGAATAAAATAATTCTTTCATTATAGTTACACATGTTTGCTATAAAATTTTTAAGCAATACAGAAAAATACTAAGAAGAAAGTTTAAAAAAATCTGCCAAGGCACTATCACCTGTATTAGCTTTTTGATAAATACTATTTTTTTATTTATGTGTATGAGTGCTTTGCCTACATGTTTGGATGTGCACTGCAATCATGCCTGGTGCCCGTGGAGGTAAGAAGGTAAAGGATCCCCTGAAACTGGAGTGAGGGATGGTTGTGAGATACCATGTAGGTGCTAGCAATTGATTGAACCCAGGTTCTCTGCAAGAGCAGCCAGTGCTCTTAGCCATGGAATCATTTCTCCAGCCCTGGTAAATACTTTTAAAAAGTAGTTAAATTTTTTGAGATAATAATGTAATTACAAATTTTCTCTTTCCTCCCTCCAAGCACTCCCATATGACAGGCCCCACTCTCTTTAAAACTCATGGTCTCTTTTTCTTTAATTGTTGCTTCATATACACATATAATTTTTAATACATATCTATCATTTATATATATTTGGAATATACTAACAAATATTAAATTAATATATCACTATAATACATTCTAAATATACACATATAGTGTATGTATATTCCTAAGTATAATTCCTAAATACACACACACACACACACACACACACACACTCCTAAATATCCTGTATACAGGGATGACCATTTGGTATTGGACAACCACTTGCTGTGCTCTATCCTGGGGAAGGCTATTTCTCCTGATCTTAGCACTCCTTAGGTGGTAAGTAATTCCTTGCATAGAGCTGAGGATTCCTGGCCTTTCTCCTGCCATTCCTGTTCAGCTCATCTTTAGGTGGTCATGTTGCTGAGATATAGTTTCTAACATTCCTAGGACATATAATCTCACAGAAAACTTCCTGCTTCTCTGACTCTTGCAGATTTTCCTTCCCCTCTTCTGGGATGCTCTCTAGGCTTTGGTGCAGGACTTGTGTTGTAGATGTATCTATTGGGACTAGGCTCTGCATCTCTGCATTATGATTGGATGTGGTTTTCTGGAATGGCTGAAGCAAAGAGACGTTTCCTTGATAAGGGATATCGACTGCACCTATCTTTGGGGACAAGGACAAACATTTAGAGTTTGGTAGGGGCTGGTTTAGTAAAGTCTCAGTTGTAGGTTCTCCTCCAAGATCCATGACTTCACTAGCCCTTGGTAGTTGGCTAGGTTTCCAGTACTGGGCATGATTTCCCTCTTATTGAGTGGGTCCTAAGTCCAGTTAGAGACCGATTTGTTACCACCAAGGTATGTGTGCCCCACTACCGCACCCTTAAGATTATGGTGTCATGCTGCTGGTTGTAGTTCGAAAGAGTCAGAGCTGGGTAGGACTGGCTCCCCTTCTTTGGAAATTCTCATGATGCCTTCTGGTCCCACGAAAGCTATTCCTCAGGGAGGAAGCGTTCAGATCCTTCCAGCTTGGAGGCAACACTTAAACAAAATTTTTACTTTTTTATATTATGTGTATGGTTGTTTTACATGTATGTGTCTGTATACCATGCGCACACAGTGCCCGTGGAGGCCATAAGAGGGTGTCGGGTTCTCTGGAATCATGGACAGTTATGAACTGTCATGTGGGTGCTATGCACCAAACCTGGATCCTCTGGGAGAGCAGTTAGTGCTTCTAATCCCCGAGTCACCTCTCTAGCCCTGGAGAACACTTTTATAATGCTTTTGTGTGTTTATTCATGTTTATGTTTATACATGTGTATGTTCATATCCACATTCACACAATTCCATATGATTGTATATTTTGTGTAAATAGATTCATCATATATTATCATATCATGCACATGTATTTATAATGATCTGCTTGTGTGTGTGTGTGCCTGTGCAAGTATGTGTGCGTGTGTCTGTGTATGTGCATGTGCGTGTGTTTAGCTTGTTATTTAGTTTTAGGCAGCTCAAAAATTTAGAACATATAGAGAGCTTCTAAATTTTTGACAGCTGTGTGGAATTTCATTGTATTTCTACACTCTGGCCCTTGACCAACTTTAACTTCAAAATTCTCATGACTCAGCTTCTCAAGGGCTAGGATTCCAGGTGTGTGCCACCATACTGGTGATCAAACTTTTTTTTTAAACATTTTATTTAGGTATGATTGACGTACAAAACTCTGTAGATATTTAATGTAAACAACTTGGTGTGTCTAGAGATAAGCGTATATCTGCATAATCAGCAGTCAGTGTCAAAAACTTATTCATGATTCAAATTTTCCTCCTGCTTGCTTCTGCTTTTTTCCCGTGAAGTTTTTTCTTTTGTTTAATGGGAAAAGCACTTAATATTAGATCTGCCCCAACAAACTTTCATGTATATAGCACAGTATCCTTCATTGAAAGGCCCTAGTTGTACAGTAGATCTCTGGAGTTTTCATCCTGTATGTTTGAGTTTGTGCCCTTTGACCTTATCACCTCATTTTCCTCCTTCCCTAGTCTCTGGCCAGCACCATTTTTTTATGTTGTTTTGATAGATTCAATGGAGACAGTACCTTAGGATAGTACCCTCCCAGTCCATCTATGTTACTGCAAATGGCAGGCTCTCCTTTCAACATGTTATCTGTTGTATGTGTGAGTGCGGGTGTGTGCGGAGGCCAGAGGACAGCTCCCAAGATATGGTTCTCACCTGTCTTGTTGGGCAGGGTCTTTCCTGTTTCTGCAGCTATGCGTGCTCCAGGCTAACTGGCCTGCGGGCTTCTGGCCATTTGTCTTACTTTTCTATAGCTGTGAAAAAACACCATGACCAAAGCAACTTCTAAAAGTAGGTGTTTAATTGGTTTATAGTTTCAGAGGGTTAAAGTTCATGATGTCAGAGCAAAGGTGTGACTGGAACAGCCGAGAGCTCACATCTCACACACTGGGAGTCACAGGGATCTTCTGAAGCCTGAAAATGTACCCTCAGAGACACACCTCCTCCAAATCCTTCCTAAGCAGTTCCACCAACTGGGACCAAGTATTCAGACGTATGACGCTGTGGTAATTCTCATTCACACCATCACAGCATCCTCCTGTCTCTGCTTCCCTTCTTGTGTAGTTCTGATGGGACCGAGGTTCATGACCCACATCTACTTTTTGTGTGGCTTCGGAAGACTGAACACAGATCATCAAACTTCACGCTTTACTCACTCTGCCATCTCTCCAGCTTGCTCCTCCTTTTAGAAACTATTTCTCCATCTACAAAAATCTAGGTTGTTTCCCTACTTACCCTCGGCTACCATGGGTAACACTGCACTGAGTGTAAGCCTTAGGGCATCCCAAACTTAATCTTAACCTTTTCCACTTGCCATTGCCCCCTCTGTCATCACTCTTTCCACAGGAATGCACGCTGGTCCTCTCTTCTCCATGGGAGATATGTCTTAACATCTCTAATGGATAAATCATAGAAATGATCAAACCCCACATATGATATTTTTCTCATACATTCATAATTATAATAAAGTTTGGTTTATAATTTAGGCACAGTATAAGACTAATAATAGTAATACCAACAGAACAATATTGTTACAATAAACTATAATAAAAGTTACATGAATGTCTGTTTTTTCAGAAGATCTTTCATGGGCATGTGTATGTGATCTGGATGTACATGCATACTTACATTTGTGAGGGTTCTTGTGCACATGCATGCATGTGGAGGCCAGAGATTGGTGTAATGTGTCTTCCTCCATTCCTCTTCTCTTTATGTGTTGATGCAGGGTCTCTCACTTCTCTCACTGAACTTGGAGCTCTCCAATCTGGTGAGTTTAGCTAGCCAGCCAGCTTGTCTAGTCAGGGTCAGGGTGTTTTTCCTTGGTCCTTTTCACTCTATTGATAGGTGACGGAGTAACCAAGCCACAGAAATCAGAGCCATGGACAAGACAGGACTACAACAAAAATAATGATTTCTTGTTTACCTATAATTTAAGTGTAACTGTGTGCCCTGCATTATTTATTTATTTATTTGTAAGTCTGATTCCCTTTCTTTCATCTGCCCTTGTGCCTGTTAAGGAAGTCTGGCACGCGCGGGCTGAGTCAGAGAGCTCCTGTCTGCTTCCCTGTGGCAGCTGAGTCAAATCCTTCCGGAACCTTCCTCTTCAGTCAGGAAGTGCTGTCCTGTGCCCTGCATTTCCATATATTCTACCAAGGGCATGGCTTGTTTATCCGATGGTCTGTTACTTGTGAGTCCTCACAAAGAACTTGCTCACTCTGTGCTCTTAAAACTCTAGCGTCCCCTTGGCCTTCCACTGACTCATGAAGGTATGGAGGATCAGAGGGGCCTGATGGAACCACCCGTTTTGACTCTGAACTCTAGTTAAATCATAGCATGCTAAACGACACCTGGTAGTTAAGAGCCCTGTTTGGGAGCAGTTCTGGGAATCTGAGGGACAAAATCTGGCCTTGAGGCTGCTAGGGTAAGATGGGGGCAGGGCACTATGTTAGCTCTCCTCGCCCATGCGTACAAAGTCCAGACACTGCAGCAGGCCAGTGGCCACCTGGCCTTGTTTATCTGCCTGGCCCAGCTCCTCCCCTCTCTTGTCTTCCAGCAATCTTCAGTGGAGTTNTGTTTATCTGCCTGGCCCAGTTCCTCCCCTCTCTTGTCTTCCAGCAATCTTCAGTGGAGTTTGGAAGATGGAGTAGGAGGAGGGGTGTGGGGTCCAGCTTACGGGAAGTCTGCTCCTGGAGAGATAGATGCCCCTCACGTTTAGTGTCTCAGCTTCGTTTTTGTTGTTGTTTGTTTTAAAATATTTATTTTACTTTTAATGTGTATGTGTGAGAGAGAGAGAATCTCTCTCTCTCTTTCTCTCTCTCTCTCTCTCTCTCTCTAAGAGAGAGAGAGAGCACGAGCGAGCGCAAGAGAGCATATGCCATGGCAGCTACCTGCAGAGGACAGAAAGAACTTTGCATCCTCTGGAACTGGGGTTACAGGCAGTTGTGAGCAGCCCAACATGGGTACCAAGAACCAGACTCTGGGTGCAAGATGGCTGTGGCATGTTGGAGTGTGAAGGGCCTGGTTTCTGTAATAACTGGAGGAGCCTTGGGCCTTGGCCTGGCTATGGCCAAAAGGCTGGGACAAGGGGCCACAGCTGTGCTTTGGACCGACCTCTAACTTGGAGGGTGAGGCCCAGACCAAGAAGTTGGGGGAGAGCTGCGTGTTTGCCCCAGCCAACGTGACCTCTGTGAAGGACGTACAAGCAGTTTTGTCTCTAGTGAAAGAAAAGTTTGGTCGCATAGATATGGCTGTCAATTGCGCAGGTATTGCAGTGACCTTTAAGACATACAACCAAAAGAAGAACCAGGTCCATACCTTCCAGCGGGTTCTCAATATGAATCTCTTAGGCACTTTCAATGTGATCTGCCTGGTTGCTGGGGAGATGGGCCAGAATGAACCAGACCAGGGAGGCCAACGTGGAGTTATCATTAATACTGCCAGGTTGGACAAGCTGCATACTCTGCATTCAAAGGGGGTATAGTAGGCATGGCATTGCCCATTCATTGCTCAAGACCTGGCTCCCATAGGCATCCGTGTGATGACTATTGCTCCAGGTTTGTTTGCCACTCCATTGCTCACCACCCTTCCAGAGAAAGTGCACAACTTCTTGGCCAGTCAGGTGCCCTTTCCCAATTGACTAGGTGACCCTGATGAATATGCTCATATGGTACAAACCATAATTGAGAACCCATTCTTGAATGGAGAGGTCACCCGGTTGGATGGGGCCATTCAAATGCAGCCTTAAAGGGTGAAGACAGGAAAAACACCAGCTTCTTTTCAGCGTGAAGGAAACCTAACAGCCATTTTGTAATCCTTCTCCAATCACCCTCTGTGCCTAATAAATTCTCAAATTAAAAAAAAAAAAGAGCCAGACTCTGGTTCTCTGTAAAAGCAGCATTTGCTCTTCACTGCTAAACCACCTGTTCAGCTCCAAGCCTCAACTTCTTTACCCGCTAGATGGACAGAAGGAGTTCTGCTTACGCCAACTGTAGAGCAAATGCAGCCACCTCGCGTCTGAGTCAGAGATGGCTATCTTTGTGACCAGACGCTTTCCTAACAGGCCTTCCTACCCAGAACTGTGTCCTCTTCGGTCACTTCAGTGTTTCCAGCACGCTCCTATTACTAGAACAGGAGCTCCATCATTCCTAGGGGCCTGGACCGGGAGGAGGGGATCAATGTCCCTCTATAGTTTCTGCATACGAATAGTGCTCAATACATGTCCAGTATAAACTATTGGCTGCTGCAGGTGAGATAGAGAGATTGCTCCAGTTCACCGGTCCCCATCTCTACTCTAAGTCAAAGCCTTAGATGCTCCAACACGAGTTGATAAGAAGCTAGTGATTCATTGGAGTTCCCAGCATCCCTGGTTCCCCTGTGACAGCAAGAATGAACATCACAAGCTGGATGAATGGATATCATGACTGCCAAGTCCTATGGTCCTGAATAACAGACTCCCCATGAAGGTACCCAAGTGCTGGTACCTCTCATAAGATACTCAATACCAGGCATACCCTTTGTTGCAGCTCCAGCAATGTGTGCCCCCCCCCACAAAGCAGCAGTTATTGGGGCTGGGCATGCTGCATGCCCAGCTGAGCTTCTTAGGGTGCAGCTCCCAGGAGGGTATCTCAGTTTTAGAAGTCACAGTTTGGTGCAGGGTTCTACATCCCAATCTCTGGTCAGATGCTGCATCCTTCCTGAGCTCCATGGAGCTCCCCTCAGCCCTAGCTAGATGTTGTCCTGAGATTTATCCCCCACCCCACCCCCACNCCCCTTGGGAAAATAAGGCTTCAAATCTAGATTCACGTTTTGTACCTAACAGTGCAGTCCTGATTTAATCCCAGTCCTGTTTACCTGGGTCATTTTACTCATTCTGAAAATAACTACAAGGTGGATGGATAGAGCTCATAACACTTTCGGCAGATGGGGAGAGTGAGACCAGTGATGTTACTTGTGGGAAATCGCTGCTGGTTGACAGTGCAGGTTAAGACATGCTGGACTCTACTGCCTAAGGGTTTAACCGGCTCTAGAGTGGTAAGGGTAGGGGACTGTGATCGAGGGTGTGCACTAATTTATCCATCGGTGGCACACAAGTGTGACAAGTGTGTTCTTAAGCAGGCTTACACAGAAGTGGCTGTACCCTAGGAGTGACAGCAGGTAAGGAGGGGAGCTCTAGAAGGGACAGGACATTGGCACTGGTAGCTCTGTGAAGATTAAGGAGTGTTGAGACAAGGAGGCCACACCTCACCACCCTCGGTCCCCCCAGCCCCCACCCCAGGCACAAGCTAGGCCTCTCTCATAGAAGGAGCGGTGGGGCTGTATAG
>LOEQ01002733.1:49129-63392 GCA_001685075.1 Bramus lutescens
TATCTATGCGCGCTTGCCCGCCCATTTTTTGCGCTCGCTGGAAGAACGAACACCCACCCCGGTACACTACAGACCTCACGGAGTCAAGTTCAAGATCAACCCGAAGAACGGGCAGCGCGAGCGAGTTGAGGACGTACCCATTTCAATTCACTACCCTCCAGAGTCCCAGCAGGGACTGTGGGGTGGAGAGGGCCTGATTTTGGGCTACAGATATGCCAACAACGACAAGGTGGGTGCGGGCTGTTATGCATGCT
The DNA here is from genome assembly GCA_001685075.1 of Bramus lutescens. Taxonomy (NCBI): domain Eukaryota; kingdom Metazoa; phylum Chordata; class Mammalia; order Rodentia; family Cricetidae; genus Bramus; species Bramus lutescens. Next base: position 49,384 of record LOEQ01002733.1, read on the forward strand.
GTGTTGGGCAGGCTCTGCTCTGGGCGCTGCCCGGACCGTCTGCCTGGCTGACACAAGCGCTTGGCTTACGGATCATGCTAGCAAGTGGAGCGGCGAGAATTTGGAAGAAAACTCCAATGACAGCGTCAAGTGGGGTCCTGAAGTGGGGTGGTTCTGATCAGGTAGCCATCAAGATTAAGGATGGAGTGGGGCTGCGACGGAATAGGGTGATTTCCTAGCTTATTTGAGGTCTTGGGTTCAAATCCCTAGCACCACAGAGATGAAAGGACGGATAGATTTGACGCTTGTGCTGAAGAGTAGGGAGAGGTGAAGTCAGGTTGTCATCTGCCAGTTTCTATGAGCATTTGTCTAATTCTTGTGACAGGACACCTTTGCTCCTCCTACATAAAAATGATAAACTGAAATGTTTGAATCCAGGCAGCTTACAAGGTCCGGAGCCTGGAATCGATCATTCTGGTGGAACGCTACTCCTAGCTAAGTGTTGTGGGAGGAGAGTGTTTAACGCCTTCCAGGATGCCACTCGCTGGCCTGTGGCAGTTGTTCAGTTGTGCCAGCATCTGGAACACATACAAGCAGACAATCTGTGTGATCATCCAGGTCCAGCCCCAGGAGCCCTGTCTAGCAGCAGTGGTTCTATGGAGCCTCCGAGGAGGGGAGAGGGCAAGCTCACATAGCCCAGCTCACAGAAAAGTGTTTTGGGGCTCACTTGGTCTGTAGTGAAGCACCCCAGCAGTCATCAACAGGTTTCTCTTGCATGCTCAGCTCTCGGCGAAGGTGAAGAAGGTGTGGAAGCCTCAGCTGTTCACTCGGGAGCTTTACAGTGAAATCCTGGACAAGAAGTTCACCGTGACTGTGACTATGAGGACCCTGGATCTCATTGATGAGGCTTACGGGTTCGACTTCTATATTCTCAAGGCAAGCAGGGGTTAGTGCACTACAGAGTCTTGTCAGTCAAGGGAGGTGCAGAGCAGAATGTATGGGGTGTGCGTGCGTGTGTGTGTGTGTGTGTGTGTGTGTGTGTGGTGGGAGGAAGTACATGGCACCCAGGCTACCCATTACAAGTCTTAGCAAAACACAGTGGGCCCGCTTGCTCTTTGGTGCAGTCCCAGTGGAAGCTTCCTGCCTTTGGGAACATCATTTGTGAATGGTTGTACCACTGCTTACTCTTTTCTTGGCATTGTCTTGGGCTTGACCCATAAAGGCTTCCTTGCTGGTGCTAATTCCAATGCCTGATCTGCTCTGGTCTAGCGTAGGGTTATCAGCTGAAGAGGAACCCACAGGATCAGCTGGTAGGGTGGGTGGGATCCTGCTATAGCACCTGACCCTATGTGAATCTTTTGCCAGACCCCAAAGGAAGACCTGTGTTCCAAGTTTGGCATGGACCTGAAGCGAGGGATGCTGCTGAGGCTTGCTCGCCAAGACCCCCAGTTACACCCTGACGACCCTGAACGGAGAGTAGCCATCTATGAGAAGTACAAGGTCAGAGTTTCCCCATCCTGCTCGCTGCCTGAGGCTTCTGGCCTGGCCCGCACTTCACCGAGCCTTTCTTCTGCTTGCTCAGAGTTTTGTCATCCCAGAGGCAGAGGCTGAGTGGGTTGGCCTAACGCTGGAGGAGGCTGTGGAGAAACAGAGGCTCCTGGAGGAAAAGGTGAGCACCTGGGAACTGGCCACTGAGGTTGAGTAATGGGGGGCTGCTTTGGAGAGAGACTAGCATTTGGGGTCTGCCACACCTAAATGATGCTATATATTTGGCTCCTGCCACTTTGACAAAGCATGGCATGATTCCTCTCCTGAAGTCCTTTCTTTCTTCCTCTGGATGCTTAGGGACCTTTGGCACTGGGTGTTTACTTGGTCACTCAGCATCCCCTAGGATCTTCCTTTTGTGTCTGTTTCCTGGAAAAATCTAGAGCCTGTGGTAGCCATCAGTACAGGGAAGCCAGATTCACAGGAAGCCTGTGATTCTTGGTGTCAAGAGAAAGCAATCCTCTTCTGGTGGTTAGGCTCTCTGCCCTCTAGGATGGCAAGCAGTCTTTGTTTGTTTGTTTTTTGGTTTTTCGAGACAGGGTTTCTCTGTAGCTTTAGAGCCTGGCCTGGAACTAGCTCTATAGACCAAGATGGCCTCGAACTCACAGAGATCCACCTGTCTCTGCCTCCTGAGTGCTGGGATTAAAGGCGTGCACCACCACCGCCCTGCTTGATTTTTTTTTCCCCCAAGACTGGGTCTCTATGTAGCCCTGGCTATCCCGGAACAGTCTTATATGACTTTGGCTATCTCCGGCTCTCCCATACCCCATTTTCTTCCCATGTTCAGCTAGAAGCAGCTGGCTACCACCCTCCCTAGTGTTCCATCTCTGGGCTACATTGAGCCTTACCATGACCTTTCCCCTTCAGGACCCTGTACCCCTGTTCAAGGTCTACGTAGAGGAGCTGGTCCAGCGGCTTCAAGAGCAGGTTCTGTCCAGGCCAGCAGTGGTGCAGAAGAGAGCTGGTGACCGCGCCTGAACTCCGGGCTCAGCCTTCCCTGTGGGCTTTTAGCACCGTGGACACAGTTGGGGTGGGCACAAGGACCACCTGTGGGCAGTGGGTGAACCCTGCTTGGCATATGCTGACCACACAGCTCCTGTAGTAGACTGTTCAGAGAGCCCTCTGTGCCAGGACTTTTGGAGGCCTGGAGTGGAGCTCATGCCTGTCCAAGCTGGTCAAGTACTTACAGCATTGTAGTTCTTGGGCTTGGAATAAGTCCGAGGCAGTCTGAGCCACAGTAAAGTGTGCTGGTTTGCGTGGGAGTCTGCAGTCCTTCTTTGTGTTCTCGGCCTGGTCATTCCCTGCCACAGAAACCCAGGGGGACTATTTGTACTGTCCAGCTGTAGCTGTTGGCCCTGCTGAGCTGTGGAGACTGAGGTCCCCTGTGTTGCTTAACTTCCTTAGAGAAGAGGTTCCTCATGGTTGAGGCATCAAGGGTACAGCAAGATGGAGTTGCTTCTCTCACAGTGTACATCCCTACCTGTTCTGGAATGTTATTCAGGGCACAGGAAAGTAGTTTGGGGCCTGGCACAGGCCTCTGCAGTATGCCCTGCAGAGCTAAAGGGGAAAGCTTCCTGGGTTTAGAGCTTCAATGATTCAGGAAATGGGGCCACGTGGGCTTAAAGGCCATGACTTCAGCATTCCCATACTTAACTGCTCCCCTCTACCTGGTGGTTGGGGCTGTGGCTTGGGGTAGGAAGGCAGGCCAATGACCTTGGAGCCTCTTTTGCCATGAAAGCTGGTGGCTCAGAGGCAGCAACACTGAAACCTATTCCTTTCTCTGGGGAAGACAGGGAGGGTCTCCTCAGCTGTGTGTGGAGGAAGATGAGGTGGTATTGGGAACTGACTTCCCAGAGCACCACACCTGGCTGGTATAAAAGGGAACATTAACTACTCGCTTGACTTGGGCCTGGCCACTGGCTGTAGGACAATGGGATCCTCTGAGGGGGAGCAATAGGAGTGCCGGTGCTTGATTGTGTTCATAATGCCCAATCCAAAACTGGCATGGAACCATTCTGCCAGTGTAAGGGCCTGCACAGAGAGCCATGAGGATCAGGACTCACCTTGGGGTCAGAGCCCAAGGGGTGTACCTCAGGTTTACTGTCTATTCTGGCCTCTCTGCCCCTGCGTAGGTGTAGCACATACTATTCTTGCTCTGTGTATAGTTCTTTTTTCTTTCTTTTTTTTTTTAAAAGATTTTATTTATTATGTATACAGTGTTCTGCCTGCATGTATGCCTGCTATCCAGAAGAGGGCACCAGATCCCATTACAGGTGGTTGTGAGCCACCATGTGGTTGCTGGGAATTAAACTCAGGACCTTTGGAAGAGCAAGCAGTGCTCTTAACCTTGAGCCATCTCTCCAGCCCCTGTGTATAATTCTTAGGTTAAAAAGTTTTAATTACACCTATTTAGTGTGCATGTGTGCTTGCACATGCCCATGGCATGCATGTGGAGGTCAGGGGACAACTTGTGGGAGTTGATTCTTTTCCTTCTACCATGTGGGTTCTAGGGATCAAAGTCAGAACATTAAGCTTGATGGCAAGTGTCTTTCCTGGCTCAGCCATCTCACTGGCTGTAATTTAAATTTTTTTTTTTAAGCTGGGCAGTGGTGACGCATGCATTTAATCCTAGCACTTGGGAGGCAGAGGCAGGCGGATCTCTGTGAGTTTGAGGCCAACCTGATCTACAGAATGAGTTCCAGGATAGCTAGGGCTGTAACATAGAGAAGCCCTGTCTTGGGAAAAAAAAAAAACCAAAAAACTGTAAATAATTTATTTTTACCAGCTGAGTAGTGGTGGTATCTGCCTTTAATCCCAGCACTTGGGAGACAGTGTCAGGTGTATCTTTATGAGTTCAAGGCCAGCCTGGTCTACAGAGCTAGTTCCAGAACAGCCAGGGCTATACAGAGAAACCCTGTGTCCAAATATATATATATATGTGTGTGTGTGTATGTATATATATATATATATATATATTAAACCTAAAGCAAACAATACTCAGACAGCTGTTGCCTAGGTGAACCCACAAGGCCTTGCCTAGTAGTTTAAATTATTAGTATGGTTCCCACATCACTGGCTTTAAATTTGAGTCTCCTAAATTAAACTAATCTCTTCCAGGTAGGACTAGGTCCTTGTTGGGGTGTGTGATTGTTGTCCTCACTTTCTGACTTGGTTCAGCTAGCTACCTGTCTGATTATCTCCTTTCTCACTGCCAAGGCCTGGGTCAAGCAGGACCTGTGTAAGTTTTTCTGTTGCTTATTCTTTTGGAGACAAAGTCCCACTACATAGCCCTGGTTGGCCTTGAATTCCAGATCCTCACGTCTTGTCTTCCAAGGGCTGGAATTGTAGATGTTCTACACCCTTAGGCTGGGCTGGATCCTGTGGGATTTCTTGTTTTTTGTTTCCTGGGGCCTCAAGAGACCGGTAGCTGCCTTGAGGGATACAGTCAGAATAGGTCAGGTGCCAGACTCAACTCTGGCCCCGCCTGCCAGTTGAGAATTGTGTTCCAGGCAAGTGATCATATGCCACATGCTGTGACTCTTGAGGATATGGTTCTGGACCAGGGATTGGGGGTTACTGAGAAATTGCTCAGGCTGGCCATTGGTGCTGAATATGGCCTGAGCAAGTCACTGCTAGTCTCTACTACTGAAGTCTAAGGCCAGGTAGAACTGAGGTGCACTCTGGTGTGGCCCTGGCCTTGATTCTCAGAATAGCCCCATTGTAGTGGAATGTGGTGTTTATTTCTTCTTCACATCCTCACAAATAACTTTTTTTTGTTTTGTTTTTGCTTTTGTTGTTGTGTTGTTGCTGTTTTTTTTAAGACAGGGTCTCACTTTAGCCTAGGAAGGCTTTGAATTTGAGGCAAGCTTAATGCCTCACCCTCCTGAGTTCTGAGATTACAGATGTGAGCCATGCCCAACTTTAGTAACATTTTGAGTTAGAAAATTGTGATGATGCTCCATAGCAAATGATTAACTTANGTAAAATGAGTCAGGTAGGTCCCAAACAGACCACTGTCCTGCCTTCTGGGTGTGGTGAGGGGGTTCCAGCTTGCAGAGTGGGGGTGGGGTAACATCGAGTGTCCCTGCTCACACATGCATGCACATACACCCTGAGTCAAGCCTGTGTTAATAATGCAAACCACACGTGGAATAGGGACTGAGATGCAAGCCATGGGAAACTCTCCGCCTGTTTCCTTGCCTCTCACGAGTCCTGAACCTCCACTTCAGCTGCCTTAGCTGCTCTCCCTGGTTCTTTCTGTACCCCAGGAACCATCCTGTCCATCTGCTGTGTGTCTCAGAGCCTGCACTGGGTGTGTGGGGGGCGGGTAGTAAGACTAACCTGCAAAAGGCCATGTTTTATGACAACAGTCTGAGGGCAGCCTTCATGTCAAAAGGACTGTAGCTGGCCATGGTGACAAAGGTAGGAGGCTGTCCTGTTGCTGCTGTGATTCCTCACTGCTGCTATTCCTGCACACTGGGGCTAGGCAGTGGAGACCTGAGCAGCTGTGACTTCATCATTCCATTTAGAGATGAGACCAAGGCTGGAAAGGACCTCTGGCACTCACAGGTGAAATGACATGAGGTGACCCAGCCCAGAGCTCTTCCTGACTTGTCTGAGAGTCTCACCTATATTCTGAATCGTACAGAGGTATTTAGGGAGGTAGGGGTGGGTAGGTAGGCCCTGAGGGGTTGTTTAGATGCCTTTGACCCTGTTCTGTGTCCCGTCATCACTCTGAGCCCAGGAAACCACTGGAGGTTCACTCTGATTTCACCCCTGCCTGTGCATGACAGTCTACCTATCTGCCTTGGTCTGTGCTGACACCATGGTTTCCTGGCAACTTGAACCCTTCCTGCCCTGCAAACACAGGTCAGGTTGTATAGTGCCCAGGTCTTCTGTCCATTCTGAGCCATCCTAAGCTGGAGCGCTGGACCAGAAGAGCTCAGCCAGCAGGAGGAGCTCCCACATTACCCCAGTGCACCTGCTGCATCTCACTTCAATCTCCTTAGGTTCACACTGTGTTGTAGAATGGACTCTTTCTCATAGCCAGCTGGCCCAGGCTGCCTTCCCATTCATCACTCATACCCTGCCCACTGACGAGACTTGTCTACTGCTGGTCTCCAACATGGTAAGGAGACCCTTCGAGTTCAGGTACTAACTATCCTGTGTCAGCAGCTCAGGAGACACTATCCTGACTAGTGTGAAGCAGTTGAGCCATGAGCCATGCTGGGACTGGTCACTGAGTTACTATTCCAAGCTTGGATCCCTAAAACCAGCCCTGGTTATTCTCAGCTGTGGATATAAGAACCACTCCACCCATGTTTCAGGTTCTCTTGACCTTTGATCTCTCTAGTCTTGGCAGGGCACTATTCATTGGCCATTTAGGTTCCTGGGACCTGCCAGGCTCTGGCATTCTCTAAGGACCTAGAGAATCACACCTGTTCCTGGAAACCCTGAGGATGTGGTCTGGGCTTTACCTAGGAAGTAAGATGCAGTCTGAGAGTTCTCAAGAGATCTTTATAGGGCTTTTTGTCAGACAGTGCTATTCCTAGGGCTCTTTGAACAGACTAGGCTGTTTCTGAATGTCACAGAACTGGGATGCTGGTGACATCAAGGTTGCTCAAAGGCCTGTAACCAGGATGGCCAGTTCATCGAGGAGTGATACAGCATACTCTTCTGAGAATCTCTGTTCTTGGGGTATCCTTAAATGTGTTGCTGGTGATTATTATTAGTTGGGTCTGGGGGTACATTGTTTTCCAGAAGGCCCTGTACCCGGAGAAGGGTTCCAGAATTTTGCCAAGTAAGAATGTAGAGAGGTTTGTGAGCAGAGATAGTGTTGACAAACTTCCATCTGAGGTAGCTTCAAAAGCTTGGATCTTTTGACCTAGGACTGGGTGGGGTTCTCCCTGTTCTTCCTCCCACTGCCTACCATTCCCCGCTTCTCAATTATTTTTTTTTTAAACCAGTGTAGGACTGGCCTTCAGCCCCTGGGGCAAGCCTGACCTGAAGTCCTTTTTTTAGTAGGGGCTCCAAATACCATTATTTGTACCTCAGCCAGGAAATCAAGTAGGACATGTTACATCTCAGGAAAGGCCACGAGGTGAACAGAGACCCCTTCACATGGGACATGTATGAAACATATAACAAAAATGCTTAATAGCTAGTGTGGGGATAGTTACTATATAGCCACTCCCAGTGCCCCTCTGAAGGGACACTGGTATGGGACCACTGGTAGCACTGCCTGCTCCCTCTGCAGATAGGAGTGGCTTGGGGGGTGGCGGTGTCTAAAGGGGCTGGTTGCCATGGCTACCATAGGGTTCTGAGGCCCGTCATCTGGTCCTTGCCTCAGCCAATAGGCGGCAGGAGCCTGAGCTGCAGCCTAGAGTCACGCTNAGTGGCCAAGAGCAGGGACCCGCTTCCTGGAGTGGCTGAAAGTGCTCGGACGGACAGCCAAGCCCATCATGGCGGACAGCGGGACAGTGGGGCGCGATCAGGCACTTGGAGCCAGGCAGGTGAGGTAAGCCAGGCGGGTGGACAGATGAATGGAAGAATGGGTGGACAGGTGGATGTAGGTGGTCCTTGTAGCCCATTGTTCTTGTGGTTGTGGCCCTGCCCTCAGCCCACCCATCCTCAGCACACACACACTCTCCCACTGAACCTTCACTTTGGATCTTCACCCCACATGGTCTGTAGAAGGGTCAAGGGAGGAGACAAAAGAAAGACTTTGAGCAGAATGGAGCCACACCACACCACCACGGTCCCGAAAACCGCCTTGGTTGGTCTCTCATGTCAGATTCCACACAGGCGGCTTCAAAGACCCCCTGACTAGCCCAGGCCCTTGGTGTTCTGACTACCATGCCTGGGCTCGGCGACAAGCCGCTCCAAATCGGCACGGTTTAAGGAGCAATTTTTTTTTCAATAAGGGGAAAAAAGAAGCAACAGAAAAAAAATTGTCCACCTATAACAGGGGGAGCAGCCAGCCCAGATAGATCAGAAGCACAAAATCCCATTACTCGGGACTTCAGAGCACAGCCCTGCACAGGCAGCTGCGATTAAGAGCTTGTCAATGGAGTCCCCTTCGGAGATCAAAGGGGCATGCCCGTGAGAGAGTGTGAGCATGTGTGTGTCTGTGTGTGTGCGTGCGTGTGTGTACATACATATGTGTGCATGTATATAGGAGCACATGCTGTGAGGTGACAGTGGAGGGGCCGTGTGCCACAGCACAGAAGAGCCTGGCATATCACCTGCCTCCTGTGGCCACCCTCCATGTTGCTTCTGTCCTTGCTACTATGTATGACATGCGTGAATGCATTGGGTGTCAGGCTAGGCACGGGAGAGGCCTGGTCCCTAATACATCCTCTGGGAGGCCGTCCTGGATAGACCTAGTCCCCATTTCTGGGCCTCCACCTTTTACTTGCATCCTGTTCCTTCCCCTAAGTCTACCCCCAAGGAGCCTGTAGGAGCTGGGAAGCCATGCTGGGCCATGGCAATGCTGTGGTGTCTGGGTATATAACTACTGCAACCGGGTCCTGCTGCCCATAGGCCATGAACTCTCAGCTGGCTTGGTAAATGCATCCTGGGGGTTGAAAGCTGCTGTCGATGTGATTGGTAGGTTGTTAGGTAAACTCTGAGAAGCAAATCTTTTAATCCACTGTGGCTAATCCAGTGCACTTTTGTTTGCCAAGACAGATTCTGCAGCAACAAAGGGGCTGGAGGGACCCCAGCATACATAATCACATACTTAGAACTTGGCCGCTGCTGCCCACAAGGTTCCTAGGCAGTAGAGAGAGACATCTCAGGACAGCAGTATAGAGGGTGGGTGGTTGTAGAAGGGGCCTAAATAGGCCGAAGGTGTGGGCCACTAGCCTCCCTAGGTGATACCTTTTCACCTGTCAGGATGTCCCCTAGCCACCTGCTGGATGGGTGGCTTTCGGCCACTGGGACTGTGCAAGTTTGTGGGGGGCACTGAGCTGAGTCAGACAGAAGGAAAACCAATACCCAATACAGGGTGCAGGAGTACCTGGAAACAAAAAGGCTTGTGAAGATGTGATGGGAAGCTGGGAAGGATGATGACACATGACATCCAGGGAGAGAACAGGAGGTAATGTGTGTCCAATATAGGAAGAGGAAGTGACCTGAGGCTGTGTGGGGAAGTATGAACGAACACCTCCAGAGTATCTTCAGGACCTGGCACTACCAGGACCTGTTTCCACTACCTACTCTGGGAAACGGTGCTGAGGTTTGGGAGCGCCAGGCTCCTTCCTCTTTCTAAGGTGTATACTGGGTCATAGCAGTGGACTTTCTCCTGCTGCCTAGTTTATCCATGCAGAGTTGTGCATGGAGCACTAAGGGGTCCTCACTTTGTCAAGGACATTCTACTCAGACACAGCAGGGACTCAAGTCTCCAGAGTAGCTGGTGTCATTCTTGAAGTTCCCTAGTTGGGGGAGGTGTTGGGCTTGGTGGCAGGCTGCCTTCCCCTACTGGGTCCTAGGGCTGGGATTTCAAAAAGATAGATGACTTTGACTCCCCACCCTCCATGCCTAACTTCTGACCCTGATCTACTTGGTGTCTATATTCACCTTTGCCCAGATGCTCTCAGACAAGTCCTGAGGGCTAGAGCCCACCAGAACAGCAGTGTGGATGACTCCCCTTAAGACAATAGGGAGTCACATCCCAATAAGAAGGTGCCTGGAAGGGTTTACTTCTTGGGATTCACTTAAGTGGAGAGCTGGCCCAGCACTACCATCATGCCTGTTTACACTTCTTTCCTGCCTTACTGGCCCTTGACTCCTGGAGGCTGCATCCTGAGGCCTAGACTGGAGTGAGCACAGGAAATAGTATGCTGGGCCAGGTCTGCTGGAGGGAGGAGGGCATGGCCGTTGAGTACCGCTGGAGTCTAACCCAGGGGATAAGCATGGTACCACCTGACTGGGCCCAGGACATATAATAATCCAGAGGGCACAAACTGACCCCAGTGTCTATCTCAGAAGAGACCATGCTAGCAAGGCAGAGTGATTCATTCTCTACTCCTATAGGGATGGGTGCTCCTTACCTGGGAGGGGAAGGCAGATACTGAGCTGAAACAGCATTCTGAAGCAGGGCCCATCAGAACCCTCCATTGCGATGGTGGCTGACGTATAACCCATTATTTAGAAGTGTCAACAGTGGTTAAGCACAGCAGCCATGTTGAACCATATCATTTAGGACAGTTGTGCTGTTGGGCAAAATACAAACAGCAAGAGTAAAGCAACATGCTAGTTCAGAGCACATCACAGGAGTGATACAAGGGGAGGAAGAACCTGGGGCCAGCAAAATGGCTCTGGAGGTTTAGGAGCTTACTGCTGAGACTGATGACCTGAGTCCAGTCCTGGGGACCCACATGTGGAAGAGGAGAACCAACTTCCAAAGTTGTACTCTGACCTCTACATATAGGCCCCAAACATCTTAAACCCATACGCATATAAACAAGCAACAAATAAATGAACAAACAAATCTGTCAAGGGTCTTGCCAGTGCCAAGGTGGCTTCTGGTACAGTTAAGGTCTCCTGAGGCCCTATACTGGAGTGAGCACAAGAACACACAAGCTAATGCTGCCCATGAGCAAGCAATTGCATCCTTCAGCTCACTTGGCTATTATATTGTTCCTATGGCTTATTATACATTGATGTCAACTGGAGGTGGCAGCCACTGCAGAGTTGTTGAGGCTTCCATGTAATGGTAATGTTACTGTAGCACATTCATGAAGAATAAAGTAAAACTCATGCTGGACATACTGGCACCTTCACTCCTGTATTTCTAGTACTTGGAAAGCTTGGTCAGGAGGATCGCAAGTTCAAGGCCAGCCTGTGCTATACAGTGAGACTCTGTTTTGGAGGGGACGTGGGAGGAACCCTTTGATAATTCTGCTTCCTACCAGGGGCCTATATGAGTCTTCTTTGATAGGCTCTTATTCCTCCTGCCTTCATAGACACATGTACTGTGACAGAAGAATTAGCATCTGTGTTTGTGGTACTGCAGCTTTTCTCCTCACTGCTGGGTCTCAAGCTCCTTGTCCTCCGTTAGGCAGAGAGGCTCTGGCACCCCACCTCCACCCCAGCCCTCCAGCCCCAATCTTAGAAATGGTGGAAAAAGATGTGTGGGATGAGGCGGAGGCCAGGATTGGGCTTAAGGCAGGAAAGCAGCTGGCCAACGGGGAGGGAACTGGGCCACCCAAGTCCTCTGAACATTCTGAGCCACTTTGGCTATAGATGGCTGCCTTATTCCAGAATTGTAAATGAACCATTTAAAACTACAAGTCTTCATTCTCCCTACTGGGAACTCAGTTGTCACGCCACCACTACCTGCTATACCTTTGCACTGGGTAGAGGGGTAAGGGACAGACAGCTAGAAACTAGCTGAGCCTGAGACTCCCCTCTTCCCCTAGAATTGGGAATCAGAATGGTCCCTTCTTGTCCTTTCTTCCTGAGCTGGGCATGAGCAGTGGCCATTCATTTCTGTAGTTGGCCCTCTGCTGTGGGTTTTCCTGCCATGTATCACTGGGCCAGACACTGCAACACACATGCCAGTTGGTGCCAGATGACTTTCTTTGTATCTCTGTTCATAAACAGTCTTCTTCAATCATAGGGGCAAATAAAGGCTTCAAAAACCATGTAGAGTATTTCTATGTCTACACTGAAGAAAGTAGTTTCTGCTCATGAGTTTGTTTTAAACCCTCTTTGGTTCCTGAGAAGAAGCCCAAACAAATGCCATGAAAGTAAAGTTAAAGCTGCTAGTGGCAATTCTGGGCGGATTGCCCCTGCGTATAGGAGGGCATCTATCTCTCAGAAGCAAGATTCCCAAGTGCTGTTCTCTTTCTCCTCAAGGTCTCTATAATTTAGCCCTTGGTGGAATTCCCTCCTCTGGTCTACCCTCCTTAACATCCACCCCCTATTTGAAATTCTTCCTCCATGGCCACCCCACAGCCCACCTTAGCAGGCTGTTGCATTTCCTCCAGGCTTCCTGATTCCCTTCCTGTCCCTGCAGGGCAGGGGCCCCGAGGAGCTGGAGGCCCGAGGCTCCTATTCTGGTCCCAGGGCTTGGGGATACCCACCACCGTGGGCTAGCAGGAGGATGGACGTGGACTTGATCCCGAGAGCCTGGCCTGGCCGCAGCAACAGCTCTACAGAATCAAGGCAAGCATTGGGGCCCGGGTTTGGGAGTGGGGAGGCACTCCAATACCTAGGATATCTATGCTCAATCAGTGGCCCTAACTGTTTCTTCTAATATGAGACTGCATGGTCTGGGGCAGGGGCTGCAAGGGGCCCTGGACCCTGGCTGGAACTGTGTTACTTGGGCATGTGTGAACATGAAACCTGCTGCTGGGATCTGAATGGGGCTATGTTGGCTTAGCAGTACGGCACTGTCTATATCCCAGCCCCTGCCCTGAGGCTCAGTGATGGGTCTAGAATGGGAATTTGGTAGGCCAGGTTACTCTAGTTGCTATAGTTTAAGGTGTTCCTTCTCTATACATAGCAACCCTGAGCACTGGCACTATGCTAAGTCCTCCCAGAGGCAGGTGTCAGGGTTAGAATCACTTCACGCAGCTGTATGGAAGATGGTCTGTGGGTTCAGAAGTCTTAAGCCAGGGAGCCATGAAGGATAAAGGACAGGCAAGGAGGTTGAACAGTGTCTAGGAGAAAGCATGGTAGTGGCATTAGTAATAGCATCGTGCACAGTGAAAATGTAGATGGCCAGCTGCAGATCCAGCCGGGATAGGTGGTGTGGGGTGCCAACAGGAGAGGTTCTGAAAGAATGTGGGTGCCAGGAGTCCTTGGCCAGGGTGAGCCCTGGGTGGGTGTGCGCTGAGCCTGAGATGTAACCTCCTGTTGGCAAAATAGACTTCCTGAGAGGTGTGGGGAGCTCATCTGTGGAGTCCTGATCGGCATGGTAGATGACACTGGCAAGGGCAATAATACATCCTTCCCTTGGGGAGTGGCTGGCAGAAGGTTGAGGCCTGAACAGTACCTTCCAGTTGTGCTGATCCTGACAGGATAGTACCCCAGAGCAGTTGTAGGGGCTGCTGCCAAGTAGCGAGCTGGGCATCTATGTGCCTGATGCTGTGGCCTTGTGTCCTGAAGCCTGTGGTGAGGCAACGTGGAGTTGGCCTGTTGGGTTTGCAGACTCAGGTCCGTAACCTCAGTGAGAGAAGTCTTAGAGACAGGATATTTGTGTATGTATGTGCAGGGCGTCCGGATACCCAGAAGCCCTTTCAGGATAGCACCTGCGACTGGACGTGTCAGTTCAGACTTGGGCGCTCTGTCCTCGGTGCACTAGTCCAGGGCTCGGTGATGGCTGTAGTTGTTGAGCGCGCCCAGGGCTGTTTCCCATGCCACCTTTCGGGACAAGCTATAGTCGCCACCCCATTGGGCGTCCTCCCAGACTTAAGTCCCAGCCGAACTCCTGGCCCACGCCCCGCCTCTACCACAGCAAGACCCTGACTGGCTCC
>LOEQ01002733.1:63880-76399 GCA_001685075.1 Bramus lutescens
AGAGGGGCGCGCGGGTTGCGGGCGGGAGGCGTGTCGGAGCGCGGCCCGCGATGTGTGAGGTTGTGCTCTGCGCGGGGAGACCAGAGCTCCAAGGGGAAGCTAAGTAGCAGAGGTGCAGGCTCCGCAGTACGTGTAGAGGCGTGGGGGCTGCCTGGTATGCTAGGCATATGGGGTGAATGACTTTAGAGGCCGATGTGCCAGGGAAGGAAGGGGTGGTAGTAGGGCACGGGAATAGTAGGCCTATGTGAACAGGACAAGGGAGTAAGGAAGACCAAGGATTCTAAGAATGATCTTCAGCTGGATGTGTCTGCTGAGTGTGGTGTGCTTGCGGTTGTTCACGAGTCTGGGACATGTTTAGGATGTGGGTGAGTTGGTGTTGAGGAGGTGCTGGTGGCAGACTGTGTGTGTCCTCCCTTTGCGTCGTCCTCCAACCGCTTCGAAAAAGTAAAGTAAGGATGAGTAAGAGAGTAAGGAAGGCACTCTGTGACTCTGCTGTGGTTCGACTTGCCAGACATCCTGTTGTCCAGGTGTCCATTTCTTGTCTGGATGATGCCTTACTTACCCCCTCCCCCAAAACAAAGCAAATCCTCCAAAACCAAAACCCAGAGCTGCACATTTTTAGTTGGGCATGAAGACAATATAGAGAAAAAAATCCACCAGGCTTGGATTTTTTTTCAGCTCATCTCCAGGATAACTTATAAAGGGTTCTCACTATGTGTGCGCTCCTCCTCAGACTAGTGGAGAACATGAAGTCCAGCTTTACCTGAGAGAGGCAGCCCTAGCTGGTTTCAGTTTTAGACCGTCGCTTCAGGGATTTTGTTTGATATCTCAGCAGGTGTTGACTTGTCCTGCATCTTTCAGAGAAACAAAGTGGGTTATGTTGGCCCCTTAGACTTTATGTGATGGAGGACTGGAGTAGATAGGAAATGATAGCCTTGACCTCTCAAGAATTTAATCAGTGGATAGTTGGTATAATGCTAGTCACGTTATTACTTCCACATTCAGTCTAAATCATAAGCTTGGAAGTTATGCTTGAGTATAATAATATATACACACATACCCAGGGCTGTGTGTTTTGACAGTGTCAAAGGGAATTTTAAATACGATATCAGACTTGTGGAGTCACTTTATAGGTGGTGGTTACAGATTTGAGGCCATATTTGGTGCTACGGTGTTGGACTCTTATTGAATTTTCATAGCTACTGTATGTGTGGTATTTCTGTGTGTGTCTTAAATGCTAGCTGTCCTCTGTGGGAACCCAGGGATTATTAGAAATTGGGCTGTTGCTAGCGTTAGTAATTTGTGGGAATGCTCATGTACTTCCAGAGACAGGTGGCCAGGGATGCTGGCCCTTTTTCCTGTGGTGATAGCCTAGATAAGAACGTGATAGACATGATGGGCTAGTGTGGTGTTTCAGACATCCACGGTGCTTACTGCATGGAGACAGCTCCCAGAAAGTGACTGAGGTTAAAGAAAGGTGTGGGGAGCTCTGAACAGCAGGAGACCACAGTCATAGGGGCTGTGACCTTAAGAAACAGGCTGGTCCTGCTGAGGCTGAGATTATAACCTACCTAAGAAGTCATTAGCTGTAGAAATGTCATAATTGTGACCCACCTTTTATTTGTACATGCCTCTTCCTTCAAGCTGTTAGTAATCTAGTCATCAGCATTGTTAGTAGTTAAAGTGTATATTGTGTGAGAATGAACATGAGATGGATTTCATGGAAGCCAGGGCTCAGCACTATGGAGTGGTGACCAGGGAGATCCACTCCCTTATTTTTAGTTGTAGATGTACATTGTGCTGTTTTGTTTTGTGAGAGTCTCTTGTATCCCAGACTGGTCTCCAACTCTTATGTAGCCAAGAATAACTTTGAGTTCCTGATCTCCTGCTTCTCCCTCCTTTCAAAGGTGTGCACTGCCACTCAGTTTTTTGTTTTGTTTCCAAGACGGATTTCTCAGTGTAGCTTTGGCTGTCCTGGAACTTGCTCTGGAGACCAAACTGGCCTTGAACTTACAGTGATCCACCTGCCTCTGCCTCCCAATTAATTAAGGAATTAAAGGCGTGCACCACCACTGCCTGGCTACCATTCTATTTTATGCAGTATTGAGGGTCTGGAGGTAGAACCCGCACCTTAGCTTTCTAAAGCATCACTCTACCATCTGAACTACATCCCCAGCCCATGACCTTGATCTCTTGATCAAGATCTTGAACTCTTCACCTTGCAAGTTCTGGGGTTCCAGGTGTGTGCCAGTACATTGGCTTTATTTGTTTATTAAGTTAGGTTCTCATTTTGTAGTCTAGGCTACCCTTGACTCAGGATGATCCTTCCATTTTGTACCCTCTGGCTTGTTTAGTGTTCTGGACATCCTGCCCTGCCATATGCCTCTCTCCAGCTCACTTTTAGTGGGTACGTTTGGGACAAGGCAGACTGTGTTGCTATCTTCCCCTTTGAATAGGTTGAGAGGCATTGCTAGAGCTCAGGGACTCTCTAGGCTCCCATGGGATGTAGCAAAAAGTACCAAAGATCATAGCAGAGGTTCTTATCTAAATATAAACAGGTTTGGTTCCTTCTGCATACTGTACACAGCAATAAAAACTATAGTTCTCTAATCTCTAAGAGTGTAGGTTGTATAGTTTTCATCTGGTGGATCTAAACCATATTTCCTGTATGCTTCTTTAGCAAAAGTGTTTGCAATTTATTTATTTATTTTTCTGTACTTTTTCTGCCTCTCTTAAGTTCCTAGTCACCATTTGTTATCAGAAGGGAATCTCCTAAGAGAGAAATTAGCAGCCAAGTACAGTTTTTTGGATCTCCAAAGTTGTCCATGTTGATGATGCACAGAGAGATGCCTCTGTATGTGGACTGTGTCCTTCCATCTCTGGTCCATGGTGTGGAAGGTGATCTCTTAGCTGTGGAGAGCAGGGAGGACATCTTGCTATATGATTGCTCATGTTATGAGACATGTCAAGGATGAAAAGTGATAGAGCAGACAGGTAATACAGAAATGTGCCTGTCCACCTGAGGATCTGTAATGTGCCTCTTTGTTTCTTATTGTCACTAGGGCAAGTGAAATGATTGTCTTCACGTGTGATGGACCAGCTTACTGATACTGGCAAATGGGGACAGAGTTACCCTTCCTTCTTCCAGCTTTCCTGTCCACTGGACAGTTATTTCTTTAGCCAGGATGGGTGATCTTCAGGCCTCACCACTGAAGGCATCCCTTGAAGGAGAGCTGTCCTCTGTGATCCAGGCTTTCACTTAGTGTGAGAGGCATTCTTGTAAAGGTTTCCAGGAATTGTCTTAATGATAGAGCAAAACTTCTGGCCAAAATATGTCTCTGCTGGAAGTCTGCACTGAGTCTCTGCTCCAAGTGGGAGTGGGAGGGCATCACTGCACATCTCAAGAGAATCTCTGGTGTCCATGGACCACCTTTCCTAATCCTTGTCCTCTTAATGGTTTCAACAGGACAGATTGATTCCCTTGGGAGCTGTAAGTACTGAGGTATTAGGGTGCAGCGCTCATTGTTCACTGACGCAGAGTCCCAAAATGAATGTCCAGGAGCAGGGTTTCCCCTTGGACCTCGGAGCAAGTTTCACCGAAGATGCCCCCCGGCCCCCAGTGCCTGGAGAAGAGGGAGAACTGGTATCTACTGATTCAAGGCCTGTCAGCCATAATTTCTGCTCTGGGAAAGGTGCCAGCACTAAAAGTGAGACCTCGACAGCTACCCCAAGACGTTCAGATCTGGATCTGGGATATGAGCCTGAGGGCAGTGCCTCCCCCACCCCACCATACTTGAGGTGGGCTGAGTCATTGCATTCCTTACTGGATGACCAAGATGGGATCAGCCTGTTCAGGACTTTCCTGAAGCAGGAGGGCTGTGCTGACTTGCTGGACTTCTGGTTTGCCTGCAGTGGCTTCAGGAAGCTTGAGCCCTGTGACTCAAATGAGGAGAAGAGGCTGAAGCTGGCAAGAGCCATCTACCGAAAGTACATCCTGGATAGCAATGGCATTGTGTCCAGACAAACCAAGCCAGCTACTAAAAGCTTCATAAAGGACTGTGTCATGAAGCAGCAGATTGATCCTGCCATGTTTGACCAGGCACAGACAGAAATTCAGTCCACCATGGAAGAGAATACCTACCCTTCCTTCCTTAAGTCTGACATTTATTTGGAATACACAAGGACAGGCTCAGAGAGTCCGAAGGTTTGCAGTGACCAGAGCTCAGGGTCTGGGACAGGGAAGGGCATGTCTGGATACCTGCCTACTTTGAATGAGGATGAAGAATGGAAATGTGACCAAGATGCAGATGAGGATGATGGCCGAGACTCTGTCCCCCCCAGCAGGCTCACCCAGAAGCTGCTATTGGAGACTGCTGCCCCGAGGGCCCCCTCAAGTAGACGGTACAGCGAAGGCAGAGAGTTCAGGTGAGTTCGGCACAAGGTGTCCATTTTCTATACACACCTCGGAGACCTGGCAAAGGAGCAAGGGAAAGGTGGTAACATGTGGCCTTGTTTTCAACCCCAACTGAAAACTCTACTGCTGCTGTTGTTGAATTATGGTTTTATTTCCTAAATAGATGCCCTCATACTTGTCTTTAGATATCTTTTTGTATTTGCAGAGTTGAGAATACAATGAACAGGACTTGCTAGATGTAATTCCACCTACTTGGGAAGCTGAGGCAGGAGAATCAAAAATTGTGTGTCAGTCTCAGCAACTGGTAGAGATTCGGAATGAAAAGGTGTGTAGGCTTATTGGAGTTTCTGCATAGCATGCTGGAAACACTCCTGTAGTTCTCTCCTTAGTAACACTTGTCCTCTGAAACATATGGCTTTGTGAATTATTAGGAACATGGAAATTCTTAATGTTTAAACTTTACCCCGACCATAAAATTCATGTCTTCTTGCATAGAAGAAGGACCTGATCGGAGACAAAGACTCTAACGCTTAATAATGGGAATACATTCAAATGCATAGAAGATTCTACTTGCTTTCTTTTAAATGTAGACTTATTTTATTTCATGTGTATGAGTGTTTTACATCTGTGTATATATACCACATGTGTGCCTGGTGTCCACAGAAGTCAGAAGAGAATTTCCGATCCCTTGAGACTGGAGTTAACAGATACTTGCCAGCCACCATGTGAGTGCTGGGATTCAAACTCAGACCCTCTGGAAAGACAAGTGCTCTTAACAGCTAAACCATCTCTCCAAACCCCACCCTCCTACACCTTGCTATTTTAATCTTTAGGATTCCTCCTGAAGAATGAGACAGTAGTGAGGCAGTTTCTGTGTTGGAGGGGTCAGAAACTCCTAATGTCTGTGCTTGGAATTCCAGAACTGGACATTTCCCCTCCATATATCAGCCCAAGGGTGCAACTTGAGGAACAACAACAGTGCTGCTTTGAAACTTGTTTTTTCACCTTTCTATTTAATTTTTTTAATATTTACTAATGCACATGTGTGTGTGTGTGTGTGTGTGTATGCACATGCCTCCAGTATGGTGGGGTGAGGAGGTGTGTGTGTGTGTGTGTATGCATGCGCCTCCAGTATGGTGGGGTGAGGAGGTGTGTGTGTGTGTGTGTGCACGCGCCTCCAGGATAGTGGGGTAGGGAGGTGTGTGTGTGTGTGTGTATGCATGTGCCTCCAGTATGGTGGGGTGGGGAGGTGTGTATGTGTGTGTGTGTGTATGTGTATGCACGCACCTCCAGTATGGTGGGGTGGGGAGGCACTGCCCTAAGGCTCATATGTGGAATATGTATGCATACGTTGTAAGAGAACTACTTGTAGGGGTCACTTCTCTTCTTATGGGTTCTAGGGGTTGAACTCAGTCATTAGGCTTGGTGGCAACCTCCTTATCTGCTTACCTGCCTTGCCAACCCAAGCTTTACCGTTTTTTAAATTCTGTATCATGGTTATAGGAGGCTTGTTTGGTTGGTGCTTGTTTTACCCGTGGGCGGAGTTTCCTGCTTATCCACCCCCCCCTACAAGCTGATGGCTAGAGACTTAGCTCATCATTGATCTCAGCATGAAGACCTTTCCCACCTGCTGAGCTGGTTGTTGGTTGGGCTTCAGAACCCAGCTGAGCCTGGTGGTACAGGGATCCAATCAGGTGGATTGTCAAGAAAGCAGGTTCATTGAACTGTAAAGAAAAGCTACTTGAGACTTTGTCTTCAAAAAGACAAAAACAAAAAACAGTAAAAATTATGGGTATAGCTGGGTGGTGGTGGTGCATGCTTTTTATCCCAATACTCAGGAAGCAGAAGCAGGTGGATCTCTGAATTGGAGTTCAGCCTAGTCTATAGAGAAAGATCCAGGACAGCTAGAGCTACACAGATGTGGTGGCACACACCTTTAACCCTAGCTGTCAGGGGAGGTAAAGGCAGAAAGATCTCTGAGTTTGAGATCAGCCTGGTCTACAGAGGGAGAAATCAAAATTGGTCACTTATAAAGCTACAATAACTAACACTTCTTTAGTGACACAAGACTGTTGAACTGTGTTATTTTATTCATTGTCATTAACCAAGTGTTATTTACTTAGTAAGGTCTTCCTTCCCCCCAAGACAGGGTTTCTCTCTGTATCCCTGGCTGTCCTGGACCTTGTTCTGTAGATCAGGCTGGCCCTGAACTCAGAGATCTGCCTCTGCCTCCTGAATGCAGTTATTAAAGGCATGCACCACGACAGGCCAGCTATTTAGCAAGATTTTAAAGGATTTTTTTTTTTTTTTGGAAACAGGGTCTTATGCATCCCAGGTT
Organism: Bramus lutescens; assembly: GCA_001685075.1. Lineage (NCBI taxonomy): Eukaryota > Metazoa > Chordata > Mammalia > Rodentia > Cricetidae > Bramus > Bramus lutescens. Next base: position 70,633 of record LOEQ01002733.1, read on the forward strand.
GGCCTAAAAGTTTCCCTTTGAGCCCGGGTGGTGGTGGCGCGCACGCCTTTAACCCCAGCACTCGAGCACTCGGGAGGCAGAGGCAGAAGAGGCAGGCAGATCTCTGAGAGTTCGAGGCCAGCCTGGCCTACAAGAGCAAGTTCCAGGGCTGGAGAGATATAGCTCAGAGGTTAAGAGCACTGGCTGTTCTTCCAGACGTTCTGAGTTCAATTCCCAGCAACCACATGGTGGCTCACAACCATCTATAATAGGATCTGATGTTCTCTTCTGGTGTACAGGCATACATGTAGAGCACTCATACATAAAATATAAATAACTTTTTTTATTTTAAAGAGCTAGTTCCAGGAGAGGCTTCAAGGCTTCAGAGAACCTCTGTCTCAGAAAACAAAAACAAAACAAAAATTCCCTCTGTAGCTGAGAATGACTTGAGCTTCCTGTCATCCTCCTCCACTCTAGAATTCTGGGATTACAGGAATGCACCACCAGTTTATGCAGTGAAGGTTAAATTTGAGGCTATGGATGTTGACAGATATTTGAGCAACTGAACTACATTCTTAGCAGTTGATTTATTTTTTGAGACAAGATCTCCTATAGCCCTCAGTCTAGCTGTGTAGTTGATGATGACTTTGAATTATTTATCCACCTTTCAAGTGGCAAACTCCTCCACCTCATTTCCAACATGTTTTTTTTTGTTGTTGTTGTTGACTGTGGTATTTGTTCATGTTTTTTGTTTACAATGTTAATGATCTAATTCAAAGCCTTATGCATTAGAGGCAAGTTTATCAATAAATGACTTCCCTTCAACATTGTAATTTAGATACATTCTGCTTGTCTTGCAAGGGGCTATAGTTAGGAAGCACAAGGCTGGGAATAAGAAAATCCAGCCCAACCACACACTGGGATTAAATTTTGACTGAATTGGATACTGTTTCATGTGCTTTGAACAGAAATTCAACTTTTTTTTCTTTTCCTCCTTTGCTCCCTCTTTCCTCTCCCCCCCTTTTTCTTTCTCTCTTGAGACAGGATCTCACTATATAGTCCTTTCAAATTTAGACTCTGTAGACCAGGTTGGCCTCAAACTCCCAGAGATCCTCCTACTTCTGTTTCCTGAGTGCTGGTACTAAAAGATGTGCCACCACACCTGACTAGCACTTTCCTTTATGGTTCAGTGAACTTGCTTTCTTGACAGCCCATTTGGTTGGATCCCGTTTGATGGAGGTGGAGGTGGAGGCCTCTGTGAACTTGTGCTCTAACTACCCTTGTTTACTTGCGTTTCCCATAGCAATGAAGGAAGATTATTCATTGGCTTGTAGTGGGGAACATTGATGCTGCTATGTCCTGCTGGACCCTGAGTACTTAGAGCAGCGGTTTTCAACCTGTGAGTCACGACCTCTTGGGTTGTCAAATGACCCCTTCACAGGGATCACATGACAGTAGCAAAATTAAAGTTATAAAGTAGCAACGAAAATTCTATGCTTGGGTATCACCATAACAAGAGGAACTGTAGTAAAGGGTCGCAGTGTTAGGAAGGTTGTGAACCACTGGCTTAGAGGCTAATGAGGTACTTTTGGACTTAAGCCAAGTAGGACAATCCTGTAAGCAAAATGGGGCACCTTACCTAGACAGCAAATGACTATTTCCCAGTAGAGGGAGAGGAGTCCTCCGAAGGAAAATTGGGCTGATGAGAATTAGGAAAAGAAAAGAAAAGTTGATGTTGAATAGGTATGACTAGCAAGTGTTCACTAGGGAAGGAGGCCTTAGAACTAAATCTTGCTGAGTGATAACTTGTTTGTGGATGGCATGTTAGTGAGATACAAAGATCCAGAAATAGTGTAGCATGATACCAACAGACTTGGGTCACTGACCGCCTTGCCTTGTGTCTCTGATTTGGTGCTCTGCTGTGCTTTTGTTGGTGGCCATTCTGCCTGGACAGGAGTTGCCATTCCTGTCCTCTTGTGTCAGTGCATGTGCATAGTGATTTTCATATAGATGACTTGAGGCTTGATTCTTTCAAAACTGAGAAGGCATGGTGCTCTCAGCTGAAACCAAGAGACATACTACTCTTGATTGGATTTTGAGTTTATTATACTTATGCAGGCACTGTGAGCTCTTAGGCCTAAGTGTCCCAGCACACTTTTGGCATTTGCTTTGCTTCCTCTCAATTTTTCTCTTTCTAATTTACCCTCTGTATTGGAGATTGAACCTAAATCACTGAGCTATGTACTCAGATCTCTCTCTCTCTCTCTCTCTCTCTCTCTCTCTCTCTCTCTCTCTCCCTCTCTCTCTCTCCCTCTCTCCCTCTCTCTCATTTTGAGATGGTTCAGTGGGTAAAGGAACTTACCACTCGTCCTGGCACCAGAGTTTGATCACTGGAACCTATGTAAAATTGGAAAGAGAACTGACAGTAAAAGTTGTTCTTTGACCTCTACACACATGGTATACATACACCCCTTCCCAATAATAATAAATGAAAATTTCAATGACTAGAATAAATTTGAGATGGTTTCACTAAGTTGCTCAGGCTGACCTTGAATTTGTGATCCTTCTCCTTTAGTCTCCTGAGCAGCTAGGATTACAGGTTTGGACCACCAGGTCCTGGACCTCTGTTGATTCTTGTAGAAGACCTTTCTGTTTATTGCCTGTTGTGTGTGAACTTTGGACCTAACTTAGATTGGTTCATTGCCTGCCTGTCTGCCCTCCTGCTTTTCCTTCCTTCCCAGTGCTGAGACTTACATCTGAGAAATAGGGCATGTTAGGTTGATGCTCTGCCACTGGGCTACATACATTCTTAGCTTGATTTTTTTTTCTTTTGACTCTTTGTTTTTTTTTTAGATAAGATTTCTCTGTGTAGCCCTGGCTATCCTGGATAGTTCAGTAGACCAGGCTGACCTTCAATTTGGAGATCTGCCTGCTACTGCATCCTGAGTGCTAGGATTAAAGGCATGCACCACCTGAAAATACCCATAATTTTTTTGTTTTGTTTGTTTGTTTGTTTTTGTCTTTTTGAAGACAAGATCTTTCATGTAGCCTAGACTGGCCTAGAACTTGCTATGTAGCCAAGGCTGGTCTTGAACTTCTTTCTCTCCTTCATCTTCCAAATCTTGAGATATCAGGTATGTGTTCCTACACCTGGCCTCCTTCTCTATTGTTACTTGTTTTTGTTGCTTTAAAAAATTTTTAATGTGTGTGTCTGTGTGTGTGTATGCAGTGTGTGGGGTGATGCAGTGCCTACAGAGCCAGAGGGAGTTGGATACTCTGGAGATGGAGTTACAGAAAATTTTGTGAGCTACCTTACTTGGGTGTTGGGAACTGAACTTCAGTCCTCTGTGAGAGCAGTATAGGCTCTCAACCCTGGAGTCATCTTCCCAGTCTCCTCTTTTTCTCCCTCCCTTCCTCTCTCTCTCTCTCTTCCTTTCACAGGGTCTCACCTCACGTGCCTAGCCAACCTGGAACTCACTATGTAGACCAGGCTGGCCTAGAACTCATGGAGATCCACTTGCCTCTGCTTCCCCAGTGCTGGGATTAAAGGTGTGCACCACGCTGGATCCCTTTTTTCTTTTTGAGACAGGATTTTACTCTTTTGTTTTGTTTCTTTTTTTGTTTTGTTTGTTTGTTTGTTTGTTTGAAATACCAAGAGTTTATTTCATCTCAAAAGGGGCATCATATAATGGACTCAAAGAAATTTAATGCATGTTCAGTGCACCCATATTTCATGTGACTGACACCAGGAATTGAACGTACTGTGCTGAGTATACAGGAGACACTTTAACTTTGATTTGATAATCAGCAGAAAACTTCATCCTACACTTAAGTTTATTAAAAACTGACAAAACCTGTACAAAAAATATCCCCCAATTCCATATCACTTTGGAATAGTAATCTTGAAAGACATTATCGCCTAGGACTTCCTCTTCCTCTGCCGCAACCATGTCCTCTTCCTCTACCTCGGCCTTGTCCTGCAACAGCTTCTCTTTTCTTAGATTTCACCTTAGGTTCAACATCCACAAGGAATGTATCAAGAGGTAAGCTATCTGGTAGAATAAAGTATCGAATGTTGTTTCCTCGAATACTCAATGTTTCCAACTGTACAGGTTCTCTGTTCTTCAGGGTCATTTTCACAGCTTTAAGATGTGTTATTCATGATAACATCTACACCTGTGATTGTTCCATGGACTTGTTGTGTTCCATTCTTCAATGGTTACGGTTTCATGACTCGATTTCATCAAACATCTCATGAGCTTCATCCTAGTGCTGCAGCCTCCCTCTGGACACGGAATTCAGGCCTTGTTTCTGTTTTTTGGTTTTTTTGAGACAGGGTTTCTCTGTGTAGCCCTGGCTGTCCTGAAACTCACTTTGTAGATCAGACTGGCCTTGAACTCAGAGAGATCCACCTGCTTCTGCCTCCCAAGTGCTGGGATTAAAGGCATGCACTCTTTTTAATTTATTTTTATTTTATGTGCATTAGTGTTTTGCCTGAATTATATATGTGTGAGGATGTTGGGTCCCCTGGAACTTGAGTTACAGATGGTTGTGAGCTGTCCATATGGGTGCTGGGAATTAAACCCGGGTCCTCTTGGAAGGCAGTCAGTGTGCTCTTAACTGCTGAGCCATCTCTTGAGCTTCCTGCCATTTCTCAAGCCCTCATGTTAGCCAAGTGGTCTTGAACTCAGCAATCTTATCTCATCCTCCCAAGTACTGGAATATTAAGTGTCTCCATGTCCACTTACCAACAGTTTGTTTGTTATTGTTGTTTCATTTTATTTATGTCTTTGTGTTCGTGTGTATGTGCATGTAACGTATAGCACATGTGAAGGGCAGGGGACAACTTGCAAGAGTCTATTCTCTCCCTCTACCACGTGGGTCCTGGGGATTGAACTCAGATTGGCAGCCCTGGCAGCTAAGCTAGCTCCTTTACTCAAAAACTCGACAGCCACGGTGTTTTTGCTTTGTTTTGTTTTAATTTTCATTTTTTATTGTTTTTATTGAGGTATATATATTTTTCCACTCCCCTTCCTCTCCGCTTCCCTTCCCTCCCCTCCCCTTCTACTCTCTCCTATGGTCCACATGCTTCCAATTTACTCAGGAGATCCTGTTTTTTTCTACTTCCCATGTAGATTAGATCCATGTATGTCTCTCTTAGGGTCCTCATTGTTGTTTAGGTTCTCTGGGATTGTGAATTATAGGCTGGTTTTTCTTTGTTTTATGTCTAAAAAGCCACTTAAGAGTGAGTACATATGATATTTGTCTTAAGGGTTTGGGTTACTCACTCAATATGATACTTTCTAGATCCATCCATTTGCCCGCTTCCAGATGTCATTATTGTTTTCTGCTGTGTAGTACTCCATTGTCTAAAAGCACCATATTTTCCTTATCCATTCTTCGGTCAAAGGGCATTTAGGTTATTTTCAGGTTCTGGCTATGACAAACAATGCTGCTGTGAACATAGTTGAGCACATGTTCTTGTGGTAGGGTTGAGCATCCTTTGAGTATATACCCAAAAGTGGTTTTGCTGAGTCTTGAGGTAGGTTGTTTCCTAATTTTCTGAGGAATCACCATACTGATATCCAAAGGGGTTGTACCAGCTTGCACTCCCACTAGCATTGCAGGAGTGTTCCCTTTACCCCACAACCTCTCCAGCATAAGTTATCATCAGTGTTTTTGATCTTGTCCGTTCTTACAGGTGTAAGATGGAATCTCACTCAGAGTTGTTTTGATTTGCATTTCTCTGATGGCTAAGGATGTTGAGCATTTCCTTTAGTGTCTTTCA
>LOEQ01002733.1:89900-106620 GCA_001685075.1 Bramus lutescens
GAACTCAGGACCCTTGGAAGAGCAGGCAATGCTCTTAACCTCTGAGCCATCTCTTCAGCCCTCCTTCCTGATTTTCTTGATTCAGGGTTTCCCTGTGTAGCCTTGGCTGTCCTGGAACTGTTTTGTAGAACAGGCTAACCTTAAACACACAGAGATCTGCCTGCCTCTGCCTCCTGAGTGTTGGGATTAAAGTCTTGCACCAACATGTCTGGCAACAGCATGCTCTTGTCTGTGAGTAGATATGCCTTTCAGCCTTGGTGTCATGCTGTCATTCATGAGTGAATAGTGTTGGGACATTAATGATATGCTGTAATATATTCTGTTCTTGGATGTTAATTGCCTTTGTCTATCTGGGACCCTGGGTGTAAGACCCACGAGTAAGTGTTATCTCTTTGTTATGGTGGGGCCACAGCTTGTCTGAGTTATTGTATGGGTTTCAGTAGGGTGGGCTCCTGTCATTGCATCTGGGAAAGGACTGAGTCTCTATGGGATTAATGGTTCTGCACCTGGGAGAAGAGTGCTCATTATTACTATTTCCACCTTATATGTGTTGTCAGCTGTTCTCAGGGCAAGATACAGACTGGTGTTGAGGGTGCGAATGTAGCTGAGGGACATCTCTTACCAAAGTCAAGTATAGACCTGGGTTCAGGCAGGAGTTAGTCTGTAAATGATAAAGTTCAGGGACAGATTTGGAGACAGTGCCTATCTGTTCCCTGTTTGGCTTCAAGACTTGCTTCTGCACTGTGCTAAGGCATAGTCCTCACCAGTGCTGTCTGAGCTTCCAGGATGTCACAAAGAGCCAACAATTATTGGAGGAACTCACCCAGTTTTTGTTGGGTCTCTTGGATGTAGGTGACCAAAGACAGGACTGGGCGTGGGGGTTCTAAGAGACCATCTCCTTCAGCCTACAGTCATCTGTTCAACCCAGTATGCTCCCCCTCCCCCTTTTAATACAGGTTTGCCCCTAAGGAGCTGGGGAAGTACGAACAAGCCCTTTGAGAGAATGTATTTGCTGGCTCTTGGCCTCTGACCATTTGGGCAACAAGGTTAGCCTGGCAGGAAGGACTCAATTGAAGAATTCTGGCCAAGACTATTGGGAGAGGAGCTGAAAGCCTCTGACACTCAAGAGTATTCCATCACCTGCCACAATAAATTTAAACCAGTACAGCTCCTGCCTCTCTCTACCTGTGGGTATTAGGTCACTTCCTCAGAGGACTCGGGCAGAGTCAAGTGATCACTCTCAGCACTGGAGAGAAGAAAGGAAGAACAAAACCAAAACCAAACAAATACCAGTGCTTCAAGCTGGGCCTGGTAATACATACCTCTTAGGAGACTGAGGCAGAAGGATAAATGTGAGTTGGAGGCCAGTTTGGGATGCATAGTGAAGCCTTGCCTCAAACAAAAACAAGGTGCTAAAGAGATGGCTCAGCTGTTAAAAAGAGTATTGACTGCTATTCTAGAGGACCTGGGTTAAATTTCCAGTACCTACATATCAACTCATAACCATCGAAAACTCCAGTTCTAGGGAATTGACATCCCTATCTGACTTCTTCAGACACCAGGCTTTCGTGTAGTACACAGGCTTGCATGCAGGCTAAACACCCATACACGTAAATATAAAAAATTAATTAAAAATTTAAAAATGTATGTGTATGCATCTCTTCACATGTCCGAGTCCCCTGGCACTGCCTTTTTTGTTTTGTTTTGAGATTAAATCTCTCTTTGTAATCCTGGCTACCCTGGAAGTCATTATGTAGACTAGACCAGGCTGACCTTGCACTCACAGAAATCCTTCTATCTGTACCTTCTGAGTGCTCTGATTAAAGGCATATGCCACCATGCTCAATTCTATCCCTGACATTTTCTGTGTGTGCAGTGAGTGATGAGCCTCAGGTCCTCATGCTTGCACAGCAGTCATTTTATAATTGAACTGTCGTCTCCTTAGCCCCAAGATAAGTATTTTCATTGACCCATGTTAGAAATTTTCTTAGGAAGCCTAAAGAGCATTTAGACACCAAGTAGCTTCTAGCTGGGAGACAAATGAACCACGATTTGAGATGCCATAACATCGTTGAATATGGGTTTGGTTTCCAACACCCACCTCAGGCAGTTCATAGCTGCTTGTACCTTCAGTTTCAGGAGATACAGTGCCCTCTCCAGCCTCCGTAGGCACCAGGCATACACATGGTATACTTGCATAAATGATTATGATGGGTCCACTCTGGGTTGGCTATAGGTGACCAGAGTACCTCTCACTGAATACCAGCTGATATTTGATGTTACAGGGGTGAGAAAGAAGCACTGAGTGCCCAGGAGACCAGGGTAGTATGCCAGGGCATGTTGCTGGTCTGAGGTGTTGCAGAGGCCAAGTGAGTAGAATGCTGGAGCATCACTGTGGTTCAGGCTGAAAACATCCAGGAGCTACAGAAGTTTACTTTATATGAAATGTGAGATATAAAGTTCATTCTTTTGTGTTTCTACATGTCTAGGTGCCATGGCATCATTTATTGAAAAAGACTGCGTTTTCTCCATCCATTTGTTTTTGTACTTTTCTCAGGAGTAAGTTGGGCATGTTTGCATGGATCCCATTAGGTTTTTATTTTGAGAACTTAGAAAAGTACAGATAGTGATGTATACATGCAACCCCCCCCACACACTTGTAGGTGGATTAGGAGTTTAAAGGTCATCCTTAGCTACAAAGCAAATTTAAGGTCAGCCTGGACTACATAAAATCCTGTCTCAAACACCCCAAAAATAGCAGGATAGTGGCGGTGTATACCTTTAATACCCTTTAATCCCAGTACCCAGGAAACAGAAGCAGACAGACAGATCTCTGAGCTCGAGGTCAGCCTGGTCTATAGGGTGCGTTCCAGGACAGCCAGGGCTACACAGAGAAACCCTGTCTTGAAAAACAAAAACAAAAAAAGCAACAAAATAAAAATAATAAATAAATAGGAAGAAAAAAGCTGTAGAACTTTGAAAGAGGAAGTTGAGGAGCCTCATGTGCTTTCTGTCTTTGTACAGATGCACAAGTGCATGCACACCCTGTTTTCAGGCATACCCAGTCCTACTCTTTCTGGTTTCCAGCTGTTCTAGGGATGGTCCTTCCACCTCTCTGTGACATTCTCTTGAACATCATTGACAGAGCATTCCTTATCACATTAGGCAAATGGTCTGTGGTTTCAGTAGAGCAGTTAGATGACTGACAGATTGATTCCTCGGAGCTAGTGCTGACGTGTAGAAGTTTTAGATGGTGTGGGCAACTGGTAGCTCCTCTCCTCCCTTTGTTCTCTCTCATCTGAGTTCTTTCCTTCTCTTTGTACTTTAGGGATTGTATATACAGTAGTTATGGTCTTCATTGAATTGTGTGGAACACAGGCTTACCACACATGTGAAATACACACTTGGGACTGTAGAAAGGGAAGGGAAGTAGGGTGGATGTGCACCAGGCTGTGGAGTGGGATGGGAGGCACTTGAGTATGCTCAAGGAATTCCCCACCCTCCTGGACTGTTCTGTTACTGAACAGAACAATGTTGACAGTCTGGAGGGCAGAGAGCAAATCAGAAAACTAACAAGTTTAAATTTTAATCTTTTGTCCTTATACTTTTTTCTTTTCTTTTTATTTTGTTTGTTTATTTTGTTTTTCGAGACAGGGTTTCTCTGTGTAGCTTTGGAGCCTATCCTGGAACTAGCTCTGTAGAACAGGTTGACCTTGAGCTCACAGAAATCTGCCTACCTCTGCCTGGATGAAAGGATGAGCCACCATCACCAGGCATTCTTTTTTTTTTCTCTTCTCTTCTCTGCTCCTGCTCTTTCTTTTTTCTTTTCTTTTCTTTTCTGGTTTTTCCAGCCCTAACTGTCCTGGAACTCTCTCTGTAGACCAGATTGACCTTGAACTCACAGATGTCTACCTGCCTCTGCCTCCCAAATGCTGGGATTAAAGGCATGCACCACCACTGCCCAGCTTATACTTTACTTTTCTTAAAGATAGGGTATCACCATATAGATCTGGTTAGCCCGGAACTCTGAATATAGACCATGTAGGCCTCCCTCAGTTTGTTGTAATTCTCCTATATCAGTCTCTTCTTGATTTGCTGGCATTACAGTCATGTGCCACTGTGTGGCTTAATATTCTTAGTAGTTTCAGCCAAATTCAAGAATGATTTAGCATTAAGCAACATTCTGAGTTTTATTTCTGTGGTTGTGTGGTCGTGACAGTATTGGTTGACATAACTGTGCTGATTTTAAACATAGAGGATAATAGTGTTTTTGAAAAAAATGTTTCTGCACACTGCATCAAAGAACATAAAGTCATAGGCTGACCTGACACATGGCACATGGGGATAAGGGGCTGACCCAGATATCATGGCAGATACATGGTGCTGATTCCAAAGAGCTGGTTTCTCAAGCACCTGGTAGCATCTTGGCAATTAACATATATCCCAGGTTGAGATTGCTGATCTTGCCTTTCCCTGACCAGCCATGGCCCATTAATGCCCAGTGCAAATAATTTGGGGCTGCAGTGTGTAGTCAGAATGCTCTCTGACTGACAGGTGGGTTCATTTTCCTAGCACTGTGGTCGCCCCTTGTATCCTTGCACTTCAAGAATGAGATGAGTGTTGGGATGCACTGCTCTTACAAAATGTCACCTTCCTTCCTGAGTTTAGATGCTGGGCCTTCTGAAGTGTAGGGACAAAGTATCAGGGTATGCCTTTTAAGGTCAAATGCTGTCTAGCCCACATATCCTAGGATATAATAGCTTGGAATTCTGAGATGCCCATCCAGTACATCTTGTTGAAGGGGCCTTGCACAATTGATGGAGTTAGAATTTTCTCAAAGTTTGTGTTCACCCAGCAAATGGATGTCCAAAAGGAGGCCTATTCCCTTAGATTTGGGTTTTCCTTCTACACCAAGCTATGGTATAGAGTGCCTGGCAGTCAAGCACAGCCCATGGGCTTACCACTCAGTGGAACGGCTCTAACCCTAGGATCCAGAGTTCAAACAGATGAACCTCTCAAATGCCCCCATCCTTGTTATTTCCTAATTTGCTGCCTTTAGGTGCTTTTGAGTGGTGCTGTTGAGGCCGTCACTGTATTGCCATGGCTGGCCAGGAATGCTATATCAGTGGTTCTCAACTTGCGGGTTACAACCTATTTGATAAACTTCTATCTCAAAATGTTTACATTACACTTCCTAACAGTAGCAAAATTACAGTTATGAGTAGCAATGAAATAATTTTATGGTGGGGTCACCACAGCATAAGGAACTGTAAAGGGTTGCAGCATTAGGAAAGTGAGAACCACACTACTCTCTCTATATATACCCAGAATTCACCTTTGCCTCCCAAGTGCTGAAGTTAAAGGGATTCACCACCATGCTCAGCTGAGGACCATCTTTAAAGAAGAGAATTGGCAGGAGACGCTACAGACTAATGGTTCTCAACCTTCCCAATGCTGTGACCATGTAATACAGTTCCTCATGTGGTGACCCCGAACCATAAAATTATTTTCATTGCTGCTTGTAATTTTGCTACTGTTAGGAATCAAATGAAAATATATGATGCCCTGAATATCTGATAGGGGACCCTTGTGGAGGAGTCATTTGACCCCAAGGGGATTGTGACTCAAAGGTTTAGAACCACTGTTATAGATGTACAACTGCTACAGGGTTAGTCTCAGTACAGCAATGTGGAATCCACATTCCTGTGTTAAAAGTGAGGTTAAGTTAGGGGGGGCTGGAGAGATGGCTCAGTGGTTAAGAGCATTGGCTGCTCTTCCAGAAGTCCTGAGTTCAATTCCCAGCAGCCACATGGTGGCTCACAACCATCTGTAATGAGATCTGGTGCCCTCTTCTGGGGTGCGGGCATACATGGAGGCAGAGTGTTGTATACATAATAAATAAATAAATCTCTTTTTAAAAAGTGAGGTTAGGATGTGGCCAAGAGTAACATTTAGTTACCTATTATGTAGTATTTACTGCTAACAACTGGCCATCCATTGTGGGGTCAGAGCATCAGCTAGGTTTTATTTGTGCATATATCCAATTCAGATAAAGATCAAAGAAAAAATTAAAACAGCTATTAGAGGCCAGGGCGCTAACTTAGTCGATAATGGACATGTTATGCAAATTTGATGACTTTAGTTTGATTCCCATCACTCACATAAGCAGCCAGCTATAATAATCAACCCTCAAGAGATGGAGACAGGATCCTTGGGTCAGGCTGGCTAGGTAGCCATTTTCCTGAAGAACACCCTTAAGGTTGATCTCTGACTTCGACTTGCACCTTTACAAACACAGATACACACACACAATGGTATTGGAAGCCTGGATAGTAACACATGGATGTAATCCCAACATTTGAGGAGCTAAAGCAGAGGGAATGTGAATTTGAGGCCAACCTGAGCTACATAGTGAGACTCTTCTTAAAACACAAGCAGAGCCGGGCGGTGGCGGCGCACATCTTTAATCCCAGCACTAGGGAGGCAGAGGCAAGCCCATCTCTGTGATTTCGAGGCCAGCCTGGTCTGCAAGAGTTAGTTCCAGGACAGGCTCCAAAGCAACACAGAGAACCCCTGTCTCGAAAAACAAAAACAAAACAAAATTTAAAAAAACCCACAAGCAGAAAATTAATGGAAGCTGGCTATGATATATCATGTTATCATATGCTTGGGAAAGCAAAGGCATGATCTCTGCAATTTCAAGATCAGCCAGTGCTAAATCTTGCCTCAAAAAATCTTTTAATGGTTTTTAATAATAATATAATACTGTGTTTATAACCTAAAATGAAAAGGTCTGTATGCACAATGCAAAAAGTTATAAGGACCAGGTATGGTGGTACAGTCCTGTAATCTCAACTACTCAGGAAGACTGAGGTAGGATCGTTCATTCAAGGGATCAGGATAAGAGGGCTTGGAATGTCAGAAAAAGTATATTGGAGCTGGAGAAATGGCTCATCAGTTAAGAGCACCGGCTCTTCCAGATATTCAGGTTAAATTCCCAGCACCCATATGGCAGCTCACAACTGTCTATAACACAAGTTCCAGAGGATACAATACCCTCACACAGATATACATGCAGGCAAAACACCAATGCACATAAAATAATTTTTGAAAAAAGAAAAAATATGTTTAAGGAGAAAATATTTTGTATGAATATATTATATAGGTAGGTACTAATATATATGTATATTAATAGTAAAAATAGTTGGAGGACTAGAGAAATGATTCATTGGTTAAGAGCCCTAGCTGCTCTCGCAACAGACCCTGGTTCTGTTCCTAGCACCTAAACATCAACTCACAACTGTCCATAACTCCAGTTCCAGGAGATCCAGTGTCCTCTTCTGGCTTCCATGGGCACCAGGCATGCACATAGTACACTTATATGCATGCAGGCTAAACACTCATACAGTATTTTATTTGTTTATTTCTGTTTTTTAAACATGATTTCTTTGTGTAGCCCTGGCTATTCTGATACTAGCTCCATAGACCATGTTGGCATTGAATTCATAGAGATCCACTTGTCTCTGCCTCCAGAATGCTGGGATAAAGGCATGCACAGCCACCACTTGGCAATCTTTTTTTTAATTTGAGACAGAGTCTTTCTTTGTAGTCCTGGCTGGCAAGAAACTCAGTATGTAGACAAGGCTGGTTTCAAACTCATAAGAAATCCACCTGCCTCTGCTTCCCAAATTCTGGGCTGAAAGGCACATGGCACTATGCCCAGCTAAAATAATTTTGTAATTTGAAAACTGTTGTGAATTTATAAATCATAGTAGGCAAGGACCAAATGCTATAAAGAGATGAGAAAAGCAAACGACAAGTACCCAGAAGTATCTTTAGGGAAAATGCAGATTAAGTATCTTGTGTTTTGACCAAATGTATAGCAATAACTGGATTCTATTAGCCCTAGTAGTGGTGCTTTGACCCATCTCCCCATGCCTACCCAGCAGCAGATTTCATCTGTGTGTTCTGTCCATGGGGTATGCCTGGAGCCCAAGGACCTGAGTTAGAGTCCTGGTGGCTCTGGCTGGCTGCTTCAGAAATACCTATTGGGATGGGCCCAGAAGTGGGTTGCTTTGTAGCTATAACAAGGATCTTGAATTCTTTCTGGTTGTACTCTTAGGAGAAAGATGGTGCATTTTCTGCTACACAGATGTTATTCTGCATATGTATACTTGTTGAATGCCTTTCAAAAAAAATAGTAGACATCTGGAAAGATGCCCATAGCTTAGACCCTTTTTAATCCTTTCCTTTCGAATTGAGAAGAATGGAATGAGAAGAGCAGCGAGATGGAGACAGGACTTTTCTGCTGTTTTTCTCTGAATTTCTCATGTGGTAATCCAGAAAACTCTACAGTGTACATTAAAATAGGAGACTATTGCTCTGCTGCCACTCACGTGTCTTTCTTATTCACAGGTATGGATCTTGGAGGGAGCCCATCAACCCCTACTATGTCAACTCTGGCTATGCCCTGGCCCCAGCCACCAGCGCCAATGACAGTGAACAGCAGAGCCTGTCCAGTGATGCTGACACCCTATCCCTTACGGACAGTAGCGTGTAAGTCCCATGCTTGCTGACTGTATGCTTCAGTGCTCTTTGCTTACCTCACTGGCTGGTCCTTACTGATTGATTCTTTTAAAGCTTGACTTGAATGTCCCCAAGGAACAAACACTAAGCTGGCCATGGTATCTTATATTTGCAAGCCCAGAACTTTTGACGCTGAAGCAGGAGAATTGTCATGAGTGCCATGCCAACCTGATCTATAGAATGAGACTGTTAAAACAGACACCCTAAAAAAAGAGGACAGACTGCCCTGTGAGTTACAGTATCCTTCAAAAACTAGCCCAAGGGCCAAGGTATAATTAATTCAGTGGCAGCCCTGGGTTTAGTCCCTAGCACAACAGCAGCAAAATTGTTTAAATATCCTGGAAAACAGCCCGGTGGTGGTGGCACACGCCTTTAATCCCAGCGCTCCCTAGGCAGAGGCAGGTGAATCTCTGGAGTTCAAGGACAGGCTCTAAAGCTATAGAGAACCCCTGTCTTGCAAAACAAACAAAAAATCCTGGAACAGAGCCGGTGGTGGTGGTGCAATGCCTTTAATCACAACATTTGGGAGGAAGAGACCGGTGGATCTTTTTAGTTCAAGGCCAGCCTGGTCTACAGAGTTCTAGGATAGCTAGGACTGTTGCACAGATAAACCCTGTATCAAAAGACAAAAACAAAACCAAAAAAAATCCTGGAACAGAATCCAAGCTAGAGTTGAAGTTTGCATTAGCTCTCTCTCCTAGAGGCTAAGCAGCTTTTAAGAGCAGATGACTCAGAGAAACTGGAGGTTCATCCTCTACAGAGGATCTCACTAGGAAGATGGGCCCAGATAACAGGCAGCCTTCTCTCCAGGGCAGGGCTGGAGACAGCCCTGGAATCCATCAGGTTGTATAAATGTGTTTCTTGCCCATGTTGTTCTGTCTACTCCACCCACTTAAGGGCTGACCTATCAAAGGGCCAAGGCAGTTTCTTTATTAACCAATGAAAGTAACACATAGACAGATGACCCTCCTACATCAAGCTGGGGAGACTTGATTCTGTGTTAAGACCAGTTCCCTGGATGCCTGAGTTCCAAGCCATGGAGGCAGATCTGAGCCTCCACTTCCCTGATACTATAATCACAATTTAGGAGCTTGTTTTTTTCTAATGTGGTCACATTCCCAGAAGCCCTTGTGGGAATGGACCTGTCATGAACCACATCCTGCCGGTGGCCTTTTGGAGGTCAGGTGCGTATTAAGTAATTAAATTAAGTAATTGAATGGCATAAAACATTTTGTTGAGTTAACCCTTCAAACTCAGTCACGCTTAGTCCAGGTTTGCCCCATTCCTGGGGCTCCCTCCAAAAGCACCCTAGTGTTGAATTAAGTCTTTGCTAATTACAGTGACCAGGAGCAAGTCTTCTAATTGCCACTAGATGTCTCTATTTCATGACTGCACAGGGTTCCCAACAGGGTTCTTGGCCCGCCTCAGCAGTTCTGCTCTGCCTGTGTGTCTCTTTGTGTGAAAGCTGGGAAATTGGTAGGTGTAAATAAGAAGAAAGGAGAGAGTGCTCGCCAATGGTATATATGGGGTGCGTGCGTATGTGTGTGTTTGTGTGTGTGTGTGTGTGTAGAAGCAAGAGGTCAGCACTGGGTGTTTTCCAGTGTTGATCTCCAGGCACACTCCTTTAATACCAGCATCTGGGAGGCAGAGGCAAGTAGAGCTTTGTGAGTTTGAGGCCAGTCTGGTCTATAGAGTGAGTTCCAGGACAGCCAGAGCTACATAGTGAGACCCTGTCTTTATAAAGGGGGGTAAATACACACACACACACACACACTGTGTTGAATGTTTTGCCTGTATGTTTGGTTTTGGGGGATGTTTGGGTTTGGGTTTTTTTATTTTTGTTTTTTTGGTTTTGATTTTTTTAAGACAGCGCTTCTCTGTGTGACAGTTCCGGCTATCCTGGAACTGGATGTAGAGACCAGGCTGTCCTTGAACTCACAGAGATCTGCCTGCCTGCCTCTGTCCCTGAGTGCTGGAATTAAAGACATGCAGCACCACCAGCCGGCTTGCATTTATGTATTTGTACAATGTGTGTGTCTAGTGCCCTGGAGGGCAGATAAGGGTGTCAGATCTCCTAGACCTAGAGTGGTTTTGAGCCACCATGTAGATGCTAGGTCCTCTGGAAGAACAAATGCTCTTAACCACAGAGCTGACTCCACAGCTCCCTAAAATTTTTAAAAAATTTATATTATGAGTGTGAAAAAAAGAATGTAGGTGTGTGTTTGTGCTGTAGCACATGTGGAGGTCAGAGAGCAACTATAGAGTGTTTTTTGGTTTTCTCCAATTACCTTGTGGGATCCAAGAATTGAATTTCGATCCTCAAGCCTGCACACCTACTGTATTCTCAAATGGCCTCTACCCACTGAACAATCTTGTTGACACTGAACCTGGAGGTCACTTATTCAGTAAAATTAGCTGAGCAGTGAGCACCAGGGACCTTCCAATGCTAGGACTGTAGGCATACACTCCCACCCCCAGTTTTGTTTTATTTTTTAAGTGGATGCTGGGGAATCATGTTGTTGTAGCAAGCATTTTACAGCTGATCTAGATCCCCAGCTCCCCACTTTCCACTGATGGATCTAAACCACTATTGTGTGTCTGTGTAGTTGTGTAGTTTTGCTTTTTGTTTTCATTGATATAAGTGAGCATTTCTTAGAGAAACTTAGTAAGCAGTATAGCAGGTCACACAATCTGGTTTCATTGTCATCTCATTTCTGTGTTCTAATCTAGACACTTCAATCACTTTTCACCCCCCCACAAGATTCTGATTAAACAAATGCAGCACTGAAGACATAACTGTTATCAGTTTACCAAATCTAATGGCTTAATTATAAAGGAGAATATTTCCTAAAATTTTAGACAGTTCACAAAAACTGAATAACATTGATACCAACAGGAGCCACATGTCCTCCTACCACCTCCCCAGATAGGATTTCTGTGTTAACCCTAGCTGTCCCAAAACTCACTCTGTAGACCAGTCTGACCTCTCAGAGATCCTCCTGCCTCTGCCTCCTGTGTGCTGGAATTAAAGGCTTGAACCACCACTAACCTGTTGAAATCAGTTTCTATCTATTATATAAAAGTCTTAGGGCTACAAGGAATAGCTTTCAAAGTACTTACGATAGCTGCTTTGGGACTGTAGCATTTCTAATTACGTTCTAGCTTCCCAACCCTAGAATGTAAATTGTTTTTAAGTAACATATTTTTAAAGCAACAGTATTTTTAAAAGTAAGCTTATTAAAGAATAATTTTTGCTATTATTGTTTATTGGTATGTCAAATCATGCCTAGCTAGTAGTGAGGGGCCTAATACGTGTTTGGTTGGTTGGTTGGGTTTTTCTGTTTGTTTGTTTTGTGCTTTTAATTTTTTCATTCATTTTTGTACCAGCCACAATTCCCTTCCCACCCCCTACGCCCTCCCACCTCCCTCCACTTCCCATTGAAAGTAAGGCCTGCCATGCGGAGTCTACAAAGCCTGGTACATTCAGTTGTGACAGGACTAAGCCCCTCCCCCCGTATCAAGGCTGAGCAAAGGCATCCCACCATAGGGAAATATAAAAATAAATAAAAATATATAAATATAAATATGCCCAGGGGGCCCCTCAATCAGACAAAGCTACACTACTGTCTCCCACATGCAGAGGGCTTAGTTCAGTCCCATGCAGGCTCCACAACTGACCATCTAGAGTTCCTAGGAGCTTGGCTCATCAGTTCTCTGTAGATTTCCTCATCTGATCTTGACCTGTCCCTCTTCTAAAACTTGTGGAATGAGTAAATTCCACAGTGATTTTGCTAAATTATTTGCTACAGGCATTATAGAAATACATGGTTTGTTTAGAGTTATATTAATTCATAATTAATAACACATTTGAGCTGAGGTAGTGGTAGTGCATTCCTTTAATCCCAGTACTTGGGAGGCAGAGGCAGGGCTACACAGAGAAACCCTATCTTGAAAATTAAAAAACAACAAAAAGAAAAAAAAGTTTGAAACACGTAATACTATTTTAGGATGAGAAAGCATTTACAAGAAAATAAGGTTAGGGACTGGAACAAACGCTCAGTGGTTAAGAGTACCAGCTGCTCTTTGAGAGGACCTGGGTTCAATTCCCACCACCCACATGGCAGTTCACAACTGTCTATGACTCCAGTTCAGGGGATTTTGCATCCTCACTAAGACATACATGCAGCAAAATACAAATGAAAATAAGCTTGTGACTAGGATGTAGCTCAGTGGTAGAGTGCTTGCCTAGAAGGCTAGATTCAAGCCTCAGTACAAAACTACATACATACATACATACACACACACATACACACATACACACATACATTGGAGGAAATAAAGAAGGCTGTAAGTTTGAAATTTTGCTTCTGGAAATTCTGTCTTTATCCAAGAAGTCTGTAGTAGTTTTTAGGGCTCATTCTAGAAGCCAAATTAACATCTCAGCAATCCATTCTGGCTGAGAGAGGTACCCCAGCTCCAGACCAGAAGAACAGAGCCAGAGATTCAGCCAGCAGGAGGAGTATTGTGGAAGTCCATTTGTCTAGGACTGAGGTACTTCATCCTAATTCTGTTTCCTCCTTCCATCTCCACACCAACTTCTCTGTCCCCAGCACAGATGGACCACTTGCTAGGGTAGGCACTCACCTCCATGTCTCTTTCACTACATTTAATGAATGTAGTTTTAGAGGATGGTCCCCTTTATGTTCATGGTTTTTGTTGTTTGTTTTGTGTTTTGGAGACAAGTTCTTTCTGTGTGGCCCTGACTGTCCTGGAACTCACTGTGTAGACCAGGTTTGCCTCAACTTAACAAGATCTGCCTGCCTCTGCCTCCAGAGTGCTGGAATTAAAGGCGTGTGCTACCACCCCCAGCTTGTACCAGTTTTGTGGCTGGTTCTTTTCATTTGCCTGCCCTTAAACATTGTTCCAACACCTGACTTTTTAAAATAGAGCATGCCATCTCCTGCTGCTCAGAACCGAGTTTGGCCAGTGCCATGTGGCACATATTGGACTGTTACATTTTCTACTCTAATAATCATGTGGTAGTGATACCATGATGGACTCTGTCTCTTTGTGTTTTGTTATATCTGAGGAATGTCTCATTTAATTCTCTTTTAATTAATTAATTTTGAGACAGGGTCTTACTATGAACTCACTGTGTAGACCAGGCTGGCTTTGAATTTAGAGATCCACTACCTCTGCCTCCTTAGTGCTGAGATTAAAAGTGTGTGCCACCATACTTGGCTATATTTCAATTTTGAATCTTTGAATGTTGACATTTCAGCAACACTTTTTTCCTGAAGTCCTTTGTGACCTCTCACAGCCAGAGTAGTTGCC
Organism: Bramus lutescens; assembly: GCA_001685075.1. Lineage (NCBI taxonomy): Eukaryota > Metazoa > Chordata > Mammalia > Rodentia > Cricetidae > Bramus > Bramus lutescens. The sequence continues at coordinate 103,821 of LOEQ01002733.1, forward strand.
ATCATAGCCCCATCAGAAGAGGACTGCAAGTTGTGTCTGTAGCACCTGGTCCTCCTCCTCCTATGGAACTAACTCATAAGACAACCTCCAACATAGCCTTTTCTGCAGCCTCTGAATATTTTCTTAAGAAAAGAACATGTTGGGGCTAAAGAGATGGTTCAGTGGTTAAGAGCATTGAACTGCTCTTCCAGAGGACCTGGGTTCAATTCCCAGTACCCACATGGCAGCTCACAACTGTCTGTAATTAAGTTTCAGGGGACCCCGACATGGCAAAACACCTATATATATAAAATAAAAAAAAGAAAAGATCATATTATCAAAATGGAGAAACTTAAAATACATGTAGATGGTTTTTGTTTTAGGGGTAAGATAGATCCTCATGTAAACAAGGCTGGCTTCCACTTCCCAAGTGCGAAGGCTATAGGCATGTACCACTCTACCCAGCTAATGCAATGCTTGAGTTAGACCCATGGCTTCATGCATGCTAGGCAAGCACTCTGTCAGCTGAGCTATGTCCACAGCCCCTAGCATAGGCAATTTCTCTTTGATAATCTGTTCATCTTAGATTTTATTGGGAGACTTAAGAAATTGGGATACAAAACTACCACCTATATTTGAACATACATCTGAGGCAAAAAATGAAATGATGTTTCTCACTATACCTTCTGGGATAGCTTACGAGTTTCTCACGTTAGAGCTGCAATTGGATCATACAACTGTTCAACAAGGTGTTTCCTAGTACGACAACACCCATCCTTAGATGTAGTTTTTGAGGACAAGCCTAAGCTGCAGAGGCTGGGGATTTTAAAGTGTTGTGTCTAAGTATAGAAGAAACAGGTTTCAGCTGTTGGCTTTAGGCCACCTACTATCTTGAGTGCCTGAGAATCCAAGTCATATGAATTTTAAACTCCCATTTCTCTATTCTCTATGTCCCCTTTGCATATGTAAAAGGAAAAACACTTTAATACTACCCTCTTGCCCAAGCACACCAAGCACCTGGGCAGGTTGCCAGGGCAATCATCTGATGGGGCTGTGTCTTTTCTGCTGTCAAGAGTAGTATGGTTGGGGTTCTGCTGTCCTTGATGGCTTCCCAGCTCCCCCAGAGGGGCAGGATACACAGATCACACACCTTAACTGCCCTGTGGACTCTTTGATTAGCAAGATAATTTAAAAACCTGTCCCATTCGCCATGGAGATTGCAGGCCTCCCACCCACCTGTTTTCATGTAGCTAGAGAACTGAAGTGAGAAGACCCAGCACTTTGATTTGTCAGCCTGTCTTTTCTGATTTGCTAGTTCCATTTGTTGCCATGATTGATTCCTAGAGCACCTTCTAGAACTATGGGATAGAGGCTGAGCAGTTTCACAAGGTGTTAGATAGGTCATCTATCTCAAATAAGCAAGAGTCTGGCCTTTTAGTGACCTTAGTCCTTGGATTTTGGCTGCTAAAGGCTGTTTATAGTTGGCCTTACATGTTTGCTTCACTCTTCTAAAAGACTCACAGTGGCCTGGGTTCAGTCCCCAGAATCCACACATGTGCTGTGGTACATATACTCACCCATATACATGTACAAACTATATACATGGTGTGTGTGTGTGTGAGTGTGTGTGTGTAATAAAAATTTTTAATGTGAAAATGATTCTTAGCTATCAAACTTTCAGACTTTGTAGACTCAGAGATAAATAAAGTAAGGGCAGCTGATCTTTGAAATGTTGATAAAATAGTAGCTGGAAGAATATTCTATGACTGAGCTCCTGGGCTTTGTTATAATATATGAATTGTATGTGTGTATGTCATGAAGTGCATGTAAGTAACATATATGCATGCACATGGGGTGATACTATCAGTAATGACCATGGGCTGGTAAGTATATGATATTCTGCTATATCTTATTTTCTACTAGAGCTAATGGCTATATCTTTTGTCTATTCAGGGATGGAATCCCCCCATACAGGATCCGTAAGCAGCACCGAAGGGAGATGCAGGAGAGTGTCCAAGTTAATGGGCGGGTGCCTCTACCTCACATTCCTGTAAGTCCCACATATTCAGTAGCACCATACCTTCTCTCCAGACTGGTTTCCTACACAGAGTTGGCCACCATGGCACCAGTCAGTGGGAGAGAGGCTTCTTAGGACCACAGCTTACCACTGGGCACAGCAGACAGTCTGTCTGAGTGATGTTGAGCTGAGAGATAGCCATCAGAGTAGATAGTTTGTGGTAGCTCCCAAAGCTTGAAACGTTTCTTTTGCTCAGTAACAGGAAGCGACCTCCAGTTAGGACCCACCCTTCCCCGTATGGTTTCCCCATAAAGTCAGATGTTCTTCTGTAGTAGTTCTGAGAAGATGGATTTCTACTTGGGACCCAGCCCTGGACATTGCAAGTCACCTGACCCCAGGGTATGTTAGATATCTGTTCACAGGCTTTACTACTCAAGGAACTTGTCCTTTTTGTGGCCAGCCATGGGTGCTGCCATGTAGACATCTTGGCTCAGAAGCTGCCTCAGCATTGCCTCTTGGGTAATAACAGTAGCTTGTCCTGAGCCTGTTGACTCTGTGTTTGAGCAGGCATTTATAGCTCTCTCTACTTGCACTGACCACTAGTGGCACATAGAACAGTTATTGTTCCTTCTGGCACACAGGCTTTGGGCAGAAAACTTCTAGGAGAACTTGGGGAGCTTGTGGCATTGTCCTCCACCCATGCCTGTGTAGGGAGGATGTGTGATTGAGAGCATCACACAGACTTCGGCATTTTTTTAAATATTTATTTATTTATTATGTATACAGTATTCTGTCTGTGTGTAT
>LOEQ01002733.1:109564-120606 GCA_001685075.1 Bramus lutescens
CACACCTTTAATCCCAGCACTCCGGAGGCAGAGGCAGGGGGATCTCTGTGAGTTCAAGCCCAGCCTTGTCTATAGAGCAAGTTCCAGGACAGGCTCCAAAGCTACACAAAGAAACCCTGTCTCGAACAACCCTTCCCCCGCACCTCCAAAAGAAAATACTGGAGTTCAGATCCCAGTATCCATGAAACAAGATGGGAATCTACATAAGCCTATAACCCCAACTGGCAGGGGCAAGGGATAGGAACTGAGGCTCACCACAAATCCTACATTTTAATTACTACATATGAGGTAAGAAAAGCTGGGTCATCCTTATGTAATGGTGTACACCTTTAATCCCAGCACCAAGGAGGTAGAGGAAGGTGAATCTCTGTGAGTTCAAAGCCAGCCAGGTCTACACAGTGAGTTCTAGGACAACCAGGGCTATTGAGAAATCCTGTCTCAAAAAACCAAGAGAGAGAACAAAAACAAAAACCTTTATTTACTGAGTCATAAAACTAAATCCATGCAGTGCCTTCTCAGTGGTCACAACTGACACCAGACCTTTAATCCCCTCAACCTGTTTTTTCCTTGCCTAATAAGAACAGGTTGATGGGATCAGTTCAGGTTCTTAGAGCCTTTTGAAATTCAAGCACAGGGTATCCAGGAGTCAACACCTCTCCCTAATTTGACTACACTGCAATTAGGAAAGTCCTTGACTTGACTGTCAGGACTTTGGCTCACTTTCAGGTCTATCCTCATTCTCATTCTGACAATGCTGCTGTTTCTCCACAGGAAGAAGAAGGGGAGGATGGTGAACTGCCTTCTGGCCCCATGGCTAGTCACAAACTGCCTTCTGTCCCAGCCTGGCACCATTTCCCACCCCGCTATGTGGATATGGGCTGCTCTGGACTGCGGGATGCTCACGAGGAGAATCCTGAGAGCATCCTGGATGAGCATGTGCAAAGGGTCATGAGGACACCTGGCTGCCAGTCACCTGGTCCAGGCCACCGTTCTCCCGACAATGGGCATGTGGCCAAGACTGCAGTACTAGGCGGTGTAGCCTCTGGGCATGGAAAGCACGTTCCTAAGTTGGGGTTGAAGCTTGATACAGCTGGCCTGCACCACCATAGACATGTCCACCACCATGTTCACCATAATTCAGCTAGACCCAAGGAGCAAATGGAGGCTGAAGCTGCCCGCAGGGTCCAGAGCAACTTCTCATGGGGCCCAGAAACACATGGTCATGCCAAGCCCCGCAGCTATTCAGAGAGCACAGGCATCACCCCCAGTGCTGGGGACTTGGCCTTTGGGTGAGTCTTGACCCAGCCCTCTCACATGTTTCCTGTGTGGCCTTGTATCCAAATCATGGTCCAGAGGGGCCATGGCCCTATGGTGACCTGATCCTCCCCGATAAAAATCAGAGGACACCAGGGTCAGGGGCCAGACAGGCTCCAGGCATTGCTATGACTGGGTGAGGAGGGGTGGTGGATTTGTCATGGGCTGTGGTCAGCATGACTCTCCTACCATATTAAAGCAAACCCCAGACCCCAGACAGCTGACCTTCACAGAGATCACTGCCTTCACAGTGGGTTACAGGCCTTCTTGTTGTGCTTGAGGGTTTAGGAAACAGCAAGTGACCGCATATGTATTGATCTCACAGTGGTAAAGCTAGTGCATCCTCCAAAAGAAACACCAAGAAGACTGAGTCTGGGAAGAATGCCAGTGCTGAGGTACCCAGTACCACAGAGGATGCAGAGAAGAACCAGAAGATCATGCAGTGGATCATTGAGGGGGAGAAGGAGATCAGTAGACATCGGAAGGCAGGCCATGGGTAAGTACACTGCAGGGGCCTGTTCCCTAGCAACTGGCCACTTATCTTGTTGCCAACACCCTTGCTTTTAGGAGTTTATTTCTGGCTACAAGGTCAGATTACTTCACCTAAGTCCCTGTCACCTATGAACTTACATAAGTGGCAGCTGTGGGAGAGTCTTCTGCCTTTTACGCCTACTTTCTTCAATTCTAAGAGTTTGAGACTGCTCAGCCCCATCGTGATCTCTCTGCATATCTCTCATCCTTCTTGTCTCATATTACTATGTGTTTGCACATATTCCTGGCTCCGCAGGAAGCAGGTGCCATCCCTGTAATCCTCTGTATGACCCATTTCCGAGCATATTAGGGGAGTCTAGGATTGAGGCAGGTCTATTTCCTCAGTCCCAGACTACCTTAATGTGCTGCCTGCTTGCTACCTGCCCTCAACATACTCTGGGACACATTGTAGGAGGGGACCCTTACGTTTTCCTCTGACATCCTTACAAAGACACGTACATGTGTGTTCATTCTCACACACAAAATTAATGTAATAAAATTTTCAAAAAGTAAGAAAGGTCTAGAACGCAGCTCAGTGACATCACAGCATGAGCAAACTCCTGGTTCAATCTCAAATAACACAAAAAAAGAACACTCTTCAAGAAGGAAAGAGTGAATCTGTATGAGATCAGAGGAGACCCATGTGACTCCTGTAGTTGGGTATGGATGCACTTTGTTGCTTCCACTGCTTATGCAGTCACTTGTCTTTATCCCCAAGGTCTTCCGGGATGAGGAAGCAGCAAGCCCATGAGAGCTCCAGGCCCTTGTCTATTGAGCGTCCTGGAGCCGTGCACCCCTGGGTCAGTGCTCAGCTCCGGAACTCTGTCCAGCCGTCTCATCTTTTCATCCAAGATCCCACAATGCCACCCAATCCTGCCCCTAACCCCCTGACCCAGCTGGAAGAGGCCCGCAGGCGTTTGGAGGAAGAGGAGAAGAGAGCCAACAAACTGCCCTCCAAGCAGAGGTAGGCTCATGTGGTGTAGGTGACCTTACATGGCCCTAAGGCCCTTATAAGGCCCTTGGGGTAAGAAACCCATTTGGGACTGCTTCTCCACTGAGAACCACAGAGGTAGCCCTGCTGCAGGACAGAGGCTATGAGGTGAATGTTCTCACCAGCACTTGGTCAGATGGACAACAACAGCTTTTGGGCATGCTCAGCTTAGTGGTGAATTCTTGACCATCTCTGATGACAGCCACACAAAGCACAGCCACAAGGAGATGATGGACAATTCTGAAGCACAGTTATAATAGGATTTGTCTGGAGTGATCACAATATCGACCCCTTCACCATCACAGTTCAGCAAGCCTGTTCTGTTCCTTAGGGACTATGTTCTGCCCAAACTCAAAAGATTTCTCTTTGGGTAGCAGTGTTCTCGGGAGCCAGAACATGCCTTCTAGAAACCATCTATTTTGGCTCTCAATCAGTTACTTGGACATTCTGACTCATTGGAATTCTCAAATGGTAATAATCTCCATCAAGGCTTAGAATCTGTTTCTTACCCAACTATGGTTACACAAAGACCACTACTGCCCTTTGAAACTATCAGCCCCATTATTCAACTTAGGTTGTATAGATTCTGGGGTCTCACCTCACTTCTGAGGGTTCTCTTTCCCTGGGATGCTACAACTCATGACTAGCAGACTCTGCACTTGTGGTCTCTAATAGGATCAGGCTGTAGTTGCTCTGGAAGCTTAGGCATGTCCCCGCTCACTTAAAGTTTCTACAGACCCATACCAAGCTCTGAACCTATTCTAACTCTGGTTCTAAAAGAAGTTGCAGCTACCTTGAACACAAGGGACCACTTTGCCACCTGCTGTAAGCCATGTTACGCATTTGTGCTGCCTGTCCTGTGTAGGAAGTGTTCCTCTTGGTGCTGAAATATTGTGTGTATCTGGCAGGGATCGAGGCAGTGGAGGAGGCTGTCATGTGGGATCTGCTAGGACTAATGCCCTCAGTGGTCTGGGAAGGGTGCTCTCAGTAGCAAAGTGTTCCTAAGAGGCAGGATTTTCTTGTGGAGTAGGGTACTTTGAGAGTTAGAATTCTCTTGTGACACAGAGGTTGCATCTGTTCATCCTACCATTACCTGGTAAGCACCACATGATGGTAACAATTGTGGTTTTCTCCTGGCCAGTAGCATCAGCTAAACCCTTCTGGTTTCTGTTTTGGGGTATGAGAACACTATCACCATACACACATATATCAAGTCTTAACTGCTGCTCCCAAAATCTTCATGTGTAAGGAAATTGAATGTGTTGAGTCTATTTGTCTGGAACTTTATAAGCAAGTGTAGATGTATGAGGTGAAAGCCCCAGGCCATGGAAGGTCCTGGTAAGGTAGTTGAGAGTAAAGTCACTGTTAGGTACCCATAGTGGCATACCCACATAGAGGGCTCACTTAGAAAGGCTCTGCTTTGCAGAGATTCTGGGGCATGCCTCAGTTATGTCAACAGCTCCCCAAGATACAGTGTAACCACTGCTGCTGTCCATGTCTGGTATCCATGTCATCTTCAGGAAGTTTATGATGAAGTCTGTGTAGAAAGAGCCACATCCCTGAGAGATGTGCTGGCAGGCCCTCTCCAAGAATTTCTAGCCTGGGGAAGACATCTGTACAGGGGGTGAAGACAGCCTGTAGCACTGAGACGAGCAGTACTCCAGAGTGTATTCTAAAGAACAGACTGGCATTGATCCTGTGTCTAGACACTTAGGGCAGGACCTCTGATATGTGTGTGGGAGTTCTTGGTAGCTAGTTCCTGCTGCTCACCCTGTCTGTGCACACTGTCCACAACACTGGCTGAGCCCCATCCTCTTTGATGCGGGTTGTTCCCTAGGTATGTGCAGGCAGTCATGCAGCGGGGACGCACCTGTGTCAGGCCAGCATGTGCACCGGTGCTGAGTGTGGTACCAGCCGTGTCGGACTTGGAACTCTCCGAGACAGAGTACGTGCGCCCTGTGGGTCCTCCTGGTTCTGCCCATCCCAACCCAGGCCAAATCCCAAAGTGGAGCACCTATTTTGATAGGCTTTATCACTGAGCCAGGAAACATCAGGGCTGGAGAAAGGCCTGCTGGGGCTTCTCCCTCCTGTCTCCCAATAGAGAAAATCATGCCTATTCGGTGTAGGGACATGATCCCTATACCTGTGTGTGGTCCATACAGCACCACAGCTTGCCTTTCATCTTGTCTTTACTCTCCTGAGCTAGGTTTGGGGACTGGTGGGTTGACCACCATTCTATACAGGATCAGGTCCACAGTCCTAGTCTCCTTGAAGTAGCACCGGGAACCTAAGCCAAGTTTATAGTAGGATCTAGGTGGTGTGACTACAGCCAAGACTTAGGCTCTGCACGTCTTGCTGCCACAGCCACATGTAGGTCAGGGACATTTCTGACTATGCCCTTTCTGTGCTTTTACTCAAGATAGGAAGATGAGGATCCCCCTTGGGCCTTGCTGCTGACCCAGCCCAAACTCCATTACTCACAACTCATAAGAGAGGGTATCCTGAGCTTAGGGCTCTACAGATGGCCCTGTGTTGTTCTGGAGAAGTAGATCTCCCCAGTTCTAACTTCAAGAGTTTCAAAAGCCCACTGCTAGAAAAATGTCTAAGAACCTGGACAATCCCACAACCAGAATGGCCGCAGGTATCTTACTTGGTCAAGGAAAAACACTGGCCATGGGTAAGGCCAGCTATGGAAGCTTCTGGGTTCCATTGAAAGGTATAGGAACATAGGAGCAGACTCAGAGCAGCTACACAGCATGTTTAGGACCTGAGCAAGAAACAGCTCAAGCCTCCAGTCTGCTTTGGAGATCCTGACCATCCTTGTCCTGGAACACTTCCCTTCTAGATCTGTGCAGCCCTGATTGGTCTATCCTTGAGAGTTATGGAAGTTTGGAGAGGTTGGGACTTGTCAGGGTCAAGGGACCAACTCTCTTATAACCTTGGGGCTTTGTGAGCTGAGGGCCTGGCCTGGTCATTGTGGGTGTCTGTGCTGCTTTTTATCATCTGGAAGGAAGTGCTTTTCTTAGAGCTCGACCTGTAGCTCATTTCCTATCGAGTGGTTTACACAGGACTGGCATCCAGATTTTGGGTAGGTGGGTGGCAAGGTGAATACCACATTGCTGAGTGAGGCACTGACCCTGGGATGTCTTGTCCTCTGTTTATATATGGTACCTTTGAGGTACTTTGTGTGACCTTGGCCTGAGCCCACTACTTACCATTCTCTTTCTGTCCCAGGACAAAATCACAGAGAAAGGCAGGTGGCGGGAGTGCACCACCATGTGACAGCATCGTTGTTGCCTACTATTTCTGTGGGGAGCCCATCCCCTACCGGACCCTAGTACGGGGCCGTGCCATTACCCTGGGCCAGTTCAAGGAGCTGCTAACCAAAAAGGGGAGCTACAGGTGAGAAAAGCTGCAGCCGTAAAGCACACTTGTCCAGCATGCTTATGGGTTTAGTGTAGAAGGAAAAAATTTTCTGTCCCACTGGTCTTCTATCTTTCCCTTCACCCCCCTTCTATCAGCCATGGTTGCTGCTTACTGCCCTATTTAGGGTACATCAGGATTGGGTGGCATCAGGACCCTACCTCAAAGCTGGACTGGCCCTCTGTTCTAGCCTCAGACCTCTTCCTCCATGTCAGCCAACTCTAAACTTCAGTAGAAAGATTGCTGATACCTGAGTGACATGAGAGCCTGTGAGTCCTACTCGTATCAGCCCATGCGGATGGCAGGACTTCTGCTCTTCCTGGATCATAATCCTATCAGCACCTCCACACCCACCAGAAGCCAGGATTGGGGCTCCCAGGGGTTTTGTAGCAATTCTCAACATGCTGTTAACGTAGCCCTTTCAATGGTCCCAGCTCTCTACCCTAAGTGTGGACACTGCCCAGCAGGCATCAGCCAGGTCCCAGCTCACTGGCTGGGGCAAGCCTGCACTGTAGGGTGCTATGACTTCAGGGGTTCAAGAACAGGCATTCCTCTCCTAGAGCTGGGTTTTCTCATTGTCTCCCACAATTTTCTGCTCCTAGATACTACTTTAAGAAAGTGAGTGACGAGTTTGACTGTGGTGTGGTATTTGAAGAAGTGCGGGAGGACGAGGCAATCTTGCCTGTCTTTGAAGAGAAGATCATTGGCAAGGTGGAAAAGGTGGACTGAGCATTGGGCAACACACCCAGGTTACACCATCACTAAGGTGCACAGCCATCAGCCAATGGGCAGCCGTGTCCTCAAGAGCCTGATGTGGGGAACAGCACAAGATTGTGTCACAAGCTCTTGGGGTGGGGGCTCAAGTGTCTGCCATACCTCTGTCCCTCTGGGTCTGGGAAGGAGGGGGTTCCGAATGAGTGGTTCCATGGGGTTCTCTGTTTTGCTTTTCTAAAAGGAAAGCCCCACCTACCCCCACATCACCCCCTGAAGCAATACCAGGAGCCATCTCATGACCCTCAGCAGCTCTTGCTTCTGAATGCAGACTTACCCAGGGATACCTTTACCTGGGCTTGTATTCCAGTGTCCTCCTCTCCCTCTGGGACCTATCCACTGCACCTGGCTGGGCTCAGGCCCAGGAGCAGGGGATCCTTTGGGGGCCTCTGTATATTGTACATGTCACTGAGTGCCTTCAACATGCTGTCTCTTGCCTGCCACTGTGTGAATCTGGCGGCTGAGTACCTCAGGCCCCTTTGCCTGTCTCCAGCCACCAGCTTGGTTCAGCAGGGGGCGGGGTCTGGTCCCTTCTAAGTGTCCATGTAAATATGTATATTTCTCAGGCCAGGGCCAGCAGGGGGTACCCTGAGCCCATTTTTCATGCGATGACTTGTACAATTATCTTTTCAAAGGTACTTGGATAATAATGAAATAAAACAGTTTTTGAACTGCTTTGGGTCTGTGATATATACTGTCTGCTGTCAATGGGGCAGGGCCAAGGGATGTGCTGCCCTCCAGCCAAGCCAAGCAGTGGAGGCAACCCTATATGTGTTACCCCTTCTTGCCCAGATAAGCCCCAAAGTCAGGAGCACAAGAGAAAGGTCAGATCCCATGAGGTACTGAATTAGAGGCAAGCACCAGAGACCAGGCTAGGGAGACCAGCCAGCCCTGCTCATGAACCACACAAAGTCTAGGAAAACATTTTTATTCATAGTGCACATCTCCCTCTAGCGCCCGAGAACACCACTCCCTGGAATGCAGTGTGCAAATGGCTACAGCTCCTCCTTGGGCTCCATGGTGGAATTGGCTTTAATTTCCTAGAACAGATCACAGAAGCCCAGTTCAGACCTGCCTCTGCCCACGCTGCTGGTATACCTACTGAGGGACTGGTATCCTGAATGGAGTACCCACTGGGTTGGAGACTGCAGGCTCCTTGGGCTCCTCGGGCAGGTCACCTCCACTGTCCAGGAACTTGGAGAATGTCTCTAGGTCCCTGGTGCTTTTGTAATCTATCACCTGAGGAGAAAGAGAAGGATCTGAGGGCATGCTCACCAGCCACAAACTGATGCTAGCCAAGCCAGCTATGGTGTAGTAGTCCACTCCCCACCCCACCCATTCCTTCACNTTCCTTCACCTTCCTGTCTGGCCCTGCCGGGAAGAACTTGAGGGTGGGATAGCCATGCACAGAGAAGGCCTCCAGCTCATTAGCCGTAGCATCCAATTCAGCAATGACAATATCCTCACGATCTTTGTACTTCTCTGCCAGTGCCTCCCAGGCTGGAGCCATCTCCTTGCAGTGGCTGCACCATGGGGCATCTGGGGGAGGAGTCAGGCTTGGCTAGCTGACACCCCTTCCTCCCTCCAGCCTGCCACCTTCCCCCTCTTCAGCACTCACAGAACTTGACAAACACACTCTTGGTTTCATCAAAAGCCACCTGCTCAAAATTCTTGCCCACAAGAGTCTTGACTGGCCGCTGGTCCCAGTCAGGGGGTATCTCCTGGCTCATCAGGTAGGGCTAGGGAAGCAAGCAGGCTTTTGCTGGGGTCTTATGTAGGGTCAAGGTTGTAGGGCTACTTCTCCTTCCTCCCTCTAAGAGCTACAGACCTTGACTTCCCCATGGAGGACTGCCTGGCAGAAGGCAGCTACAGAAGCTGCAGTGATGGGCGCCACACCTGAAGGTGCATACTTCTTGGTGGTCTCAATATTGATCAGGCGCAGGGTTGGGGCTTCCTCTGCCTTGAGGCCAAAATACTTCAGCACATGGTCATTGTCAGCGGCCACATCCACCATCACGAACAGGACCTACCAAAAGTCATACCAAGTTGGGATCTCCCTTAGCTCTACCACTCCTCCCTCCTGGCCCCCCAGTACCTGCCCCCGGAATGGGGGAGCTGCCTCTCTGAATTCTGTCAGCAGCTCCCTGTGCTGAGCTAGTGTCTGGTTTACAAACAACAGCAGATGGTTGAGGATCTTGGCTGCAAAGATCTTCGGTGATGTCTGATGAGGTAAAAAACTCATAACTTCACTGGACCTGCTCAAGGTCCCCCAGCCCAAGGTTCCTGCACCCCAACCAAGCCTCCCACTTTTAAGGGTCCTTCCACCCCACTTCACTGTGACCTATAGCTTTACTTGCCTGGCTGTTGAACTCTGTGACCAGGTGCATGCTATGTGTGATGAGGAAGCGAGACAGGTCCCCCAGGTCCAGGCCAGTGTCCTTGTCCACTGGGAAGTCGGCCCGACCTTCGTCAAACTGGACACCAGCAAGGTTAGCAGGAGGTATGGCCCTGACCCCAACCCTGTCCTTAGCCCTAACCCACCTTCTTGAAAAGGACCACAGTATCCTTGGTGAGGCCAAACTTCTGAAAGAGCTGTGACTGGTCAGTGAGGCCAAAGGTTATGTCCAGGGCATCTCTAGCCAAAGCCAGGAAGGTGGCCACATCCTCTTCCTGTAAGTCCTACAGACCCAGCCTTGTGAGAATGGAGGGTACCACCAGCGCTGTTCCCATAGCCTGTCCACCCCTCCCAGTTTACCTGAAAGAAGCCAATGGCCACCACATCCCATTTGTCTATCAGTGCGTGGACACCTTCCTCATCTTCCAGATGTGTGGCACTGGGCCCTACTCGCCGCCTCAGCCACTCAGCAATGCCCTCAGCTTTCTGGGGTCCTACAGAGATGTCCCCATTTCAGACTGGACTTCTGCCCTACCCATCCCTCGGCCACACCCACTTGTCATCGATGACCTTGCCCACCCCCAGCCATACCCACCTCATACCTACATATTCTTCAGGGTTTGTGCGGTTTCCATTCTGGAAGAACTTGAGTGTAGGGTACCCTACCACGCCAAACTCCTTGGTCAGCTCTGGTTCCGCAGGCCCATCCACCTTGGCCAAGGTGACGGCNCAGCTGACTCAGCTGCCAGCAGGGCAGCTGCCTTGCTGTACTCAGGAGCTAGTGCCTTGCAATGACCACACCATGGGGCATCTGGGGGATGAGGCTGTGAGTACATCAGTCCTCAACAGCCCCAGCTGCAGCCCAGGACCAACAGGAAGCATGTTCTGTTCACCACCTCCCTCAGGCCCACCCTAGGCATTGATCACAACCACACCTGGGTGCCAGACCCCAGAGACTTCTAGGGCCCAGGCACAGTGAGGTTGGGGAGGGTTTGGGAAGAATCCTGCTTCCTCTCTCCAGGGCCACATGTAGCTACATTCTGAAGCCTACCAGCTAAAAATGGCTTTGACATTTGTAAAGGGTTATAAGGAACCACAGACACATATGCCACAGGATATGGCATGAGCCACCCAAACTGGACACTGTGCCTTCACAGAAGGACCGGTGACCAGTCATTTGGAATAGAAGTCCCAAAGGTAGTAACATCAGTATGTGGCCATGGCTGACAGAGCAGAGGATTCTGGGCATTGCATGTGCTCCAGATGCTACTGCTCTTCCACCACACCTTGCCACCCAGACCAGACCATCAGGGCCTCCGTCCAGGCAGGCACCCTCTCCAGGCTCCTGGGACACAGGGTGCCAGAAAGTCTAGGAGGTAGACGCCTGAACCCCTAGGCCCCCAAGGTCCCCAAACCGCTGGCTGAAGCACTCACAAAACTCCACCATCAGGGCTGGATGCTCCTGTAGTGCCTGGCTCAGGGTGTTGTGGCTCAGGACCAAGATCCCATCCTCCTTGGGGACTTCTTCCCCAGTGGACTCCTCAGGGAGCACCTCTGAAGGGCCCTCAGGTTCCTGTCCCTGTCCCCATGGGCCTGAGACACCCAGCAGGAGCAGCA
>LOEQ01002733.1:130906-149410 GCA_001685075.1 Bramus lutescens
TTTTTTTCAGACAGGGTCTCTCTAAGTTACTCTGGCCATTTGGAACTCACCGTGTAGACTAGGCTGGCCTTGAACTCAGAGACCCACCTGCCTCTGCGTCCTGAGTGCTAATGGCATGTACCACCACCACACCTGGCCTTAGTGTGGGTTTTTGTAGGTTTTCTCTATTTTTCTAGTGCTCTGCCCTTTAAAGGACGATTCTTTCTTTATGATATCATTATGTAGCCCAGGCTATCCATGAACTCATGCTCCTCCTCCTTTTGCCTCCCAAGTGTTGGGATAACAGATGTGAGCCATCAAGCCTGGCTGTGCTGTGCAGTTAAAAGCGGGCATTCTTGCCCTGCCTCTACAGAGAGGTGGGAGCACTCAGGCTCCTCATCCCTGGCTGGAGATACTGGTTCATCCCTCCATGTGTGAATACGGTACCTCTTGCCCATGTTTCGCAGTCTGGTGGCCCCACCAGATGGATGGCAGGTCTCTCTAGGTCTTGGTTTGGGCTAGTCTTGGATGGTTGCCCCCATCCCCAGCACCCTGTCCTGCATGGCCTATGAGCAAGAAGATGGCTGGCCCCAGAAATGCCTGACTGGACCTGGCTAGGAAGTGGAAAAGTCAGACAGGATGCTGTCTCCTGCAGGACTCCTACCCGAGGTTCCTGAAGTCTGACATATACAAGGGCCTGCTGGAGGAAGCTGTGATTCCGCTGGAGACGAAGCGCTGGTGAGCCATGCCAGCACCCTATGCCCACCGAGCAGGGAGGACCCTGCAGAAAGAAGACCCAGGTCCTCAGCACTTTCTTATCCCCAGGCCATTCCCATTCTTGCGGAAGCCTCCGCACTCAAGCCCCAGCCCTGTTCTTCAATCTATCCCTGGGGAGCCTGCAGCGACCAGCACCCCTGCAGGTGGCAACAGGGAGCAGTAATTGGATCTTGCCAGTCACCTCACTTTACCATCACCTGCCTGACACCCTGTGGGGTCATGCTCTCCTGGATACTGGGGTCCCAGCACTGGTATCGCCCTGTGTAGAGAGCCCAGCCTGGCTATAAGGCCCTTGGGCCTCCACTGAGGAAATCCTACCCTGCCTAGAAGCGACTGGTCCAGCCGCTGATTCCTAGTGAAGAGATTTCATTGGCTGAGCCTTACCAGGACAGGACTTGTTCCTAGAAGGTAATCCTCAGAGTTCCTGGTATTCTGTCATCTTAAGATCAAGACTAGGTGGCCATCTCTTCTCTACAATGTCAAGTTAGTGACCCATGAAGAGATACTGGTCTCTGGCTATGCCATCCTATTCAGGAGGGTTCCACTTCTGTGTAGGTTCCTTGTTCTGCTGGAGCTTCTTAGTAGACGGTATCTGCAGGTACCACATTCACCACTGTACATGGCTTCTCTCCCACCTGTCTTACCAGATCTGTAGAAAGGCAACTCCATGCTGCTGTCCTGGTTGTGATGCTCCCAGACCCCCTAGGGAAGGTCTTTGCCAAGGAACAGTCCCCCTCTCCAGGCTATCCCAAGGCGCTAGCATTGCCATCCCTGCCCCAGAGCTAGAAACAGAGATACCGCCTCCTTCTGCCATGTGGCTCCCACCAGGGTTGTTCTCCAGTCTCTGCTCACAACTCATTTCTACAGAAATAAAGATTCAAGCCCTTGCCTAGTGCATTCTCCTGTGGGTCCAGCTAGGCCTAAGCCCATGGCTTGCATGTCTGCAACACAAGGCATAGTAGGTGGCATGCATGCATGTTGCATGTGATATGTGGCATCTGTGGTATAAACATGTTGTATATTGTGTGTGAAAAGCCTGGGAGGGGAAGATCAAGGATGTGGTTCTGGTATAAAAAGCAGCCACTACAGGTCTGGCAGGATGATTCAGCAGGTAAAGGTGCTTGCTGTCAAGCCTGATGACCCGAGTTCAATCCCCAGGACCTACATGGTAGAGAGAACCGATACCCAGGCCATCTTATCTCTACTGTGGTAGGTGCCCATCGTGCTTGGGCTGCTGAGTGGCCCAGTCCCCTCAGGCTTCAGTGGTCTGAGTCTGTAGCCCTGAGGCCCTTGGTTGCATGAGTGCAAGAGAAAGCCAGAAACTTGTCAAAGAAAGTGTGAGCAGACAGGATGCTGCCATCTGTCCAGTGTCTCCTACAGCAGGTGTGCCCAGCTGCAGGAGGCACAACCCAATGCAAGCCCAGGGACCCTAAGAAACCTTGGGCAGGCTAGAGGGGAAACTGCCTCGTCCCTTAATGATCATAAACAGGCCACCGTCCTCAACAGCCACTAGGTGGCCTTTGGGGAGCAGGGTAGAGAGCACAACCCAGCCTGACTGGTGTCTGCCCTTTAACCCTGCACCTCATCCTGTGCAGTGGAGAGCCTGGTTCCTGAAATCTGGAGGTACACCTTTCTCCCCCATCGCCATTTCTTCTCAGAGTGATATGTGTGCTGAGTTATTTTTATTTCTCAGGGTGGAGGGACCCATTTCCTGCCTTGAAAACACCTACCCATCAACCTCGAGTCCTCGTGTTGAAACCTTAGGCTTTTGTGCACGTACACACTTAAGATTTTTGAACATGTGCAGTTATGAGAACAAATTTATGTTTAGCAAACTCCAAGGTTCTCAGAAGAACTGATACTCTCAGGTCAAGCCCTGAAACCCTTCCGGGTTCTCCTGTGCAGTGACAGCCAGGGTTGACCTGATCTTCCATTTCATTACACTGCATAGCAGAATACAGAGGACATGATGCTAAGGTAGAGGTGCCTGTCGAGACAGCAGGAGCTGCTGTCCTGGTGACCATCCTAGAGGCTGTGCACACTACAGGCTTGTTCCTATCGGGCAGGCCTGTGTAGAGCTCTCATTTTAACCGCCCTCTTAACCTTGGCTCTGAGACCTGGCAATTCCTGGTAATGACTTAGAATAATCCCTTTGTGTATTGCAAGCCGAGAGACATCCAGACAGATTGCAGGCTCACAATGAGCTCCTGGGGCTTTCCCCCCCATCAGTGCAAATCATTTATTATGTTGTTTTCCATGGTGGCTAGGGTCATGGGACTGCTTTGGCTACAGAGCTAGGGATCTGGTCTGAGCTGTTCTGTTGCCCTTGGGCCTCAGGGGCAACAAGGCACAAGGTGAGACCTGTATCAGGTAAGCACCAGAGAGCAGGAAAAGGGACATGCCTGCTGTGCTCAGGGCTGCAAGAACTTTGTGCAGACAGCAGGTCCAGTGTACTGAGGAAGAGACAGGACTTAACGTGTATTCCAGAGGTCCATCAAGTGCACCCACAGGCTCCAGTCCAGACCCCCTTCTGCTGGGAAAACTTGCTGCTCAGGAGACATGCTCCCTTCTGCTTTGGGAAAGCAGCTCAGGTTCCAGCTGCAGCCCTGAAGCCGCCCGGGGCCCACCACCCTCTGAGCTCTATGACTCCTGTGAGGCAGTGCAGACAAGGGGAGAGCCAGGCTGGAAGGAGAGGGACGGACAGACACCACAGGCAGGGGCTGGGAAGAGCACACCCCACAGCAGCGGCTTTTTCAGTGGAGTGTGAGAGGGTGCAGAGGCACTAAGTGGGGGGCTTCCTGAAGGGCTGGCTCAGCCCATACTGGCCCAGAGAGACCACAGGGAGGCCTACTGGCCTTGACCAGATTACATGAGTCACACAGTGAGACCTTTGAGGGTGGACATGGTATAGGCAGGAGACTGGAGGTGCCCCTAACATCCTTGGGTAGAGCTGGTAAGGCCATAGCTCTCAGAAGGCCAGAATGACCAGGGCAAGCAGTGAGGTCAGCATGGAGGCTGAGGGTAGGCCAACTTTCCAGGAGGCTTTTTTTTCACAGTTGGAGTCTCCATCTGCTCCAGCTGCCACCACCTACACCTCACTTCGGTACCGCAGGCGGGAGAACCGGTCGCGAATAGCCTGGTCACTGTCTGAGCTGCCGTCGCCAAGGTGGACCACTCTACTGCCAAGAACGAGGTCTCGCACTTTGTGTTTGGTCACAGAGACCAGGCCAGGCACG
This sequence comes from Bramus lutescens, assembly GCA_001685075.1. Taxonomy (NCBI): domain Eukaryota; kingdom Metazoa; phylum Chordata; class Mammalia; order Rodentia; family Cricetidae; genus Bramus; species Bramus lutescens. The sequence continues at coordinate 134,899 of LOEQ01002733.1, forward strand.
TCTGAGCTTGCTGGGCCCGTCAGGAGCACATAGGCAGCATGGCGACTTGGCTCGAACAGGATTGCTGTGGGGGACAGTCAGTGGTGCTCAGGACTGGCCAGAGCAAACTAGCACAGGGAAGGCCCGGACACAGTGCCCGAACCCATGCTCACCATCAAAGGCCACGATGTTGGCAGTCACGTTGGCTAGCTCCAGCAGGATGCCAGGCAGGGTGGGGTGGAACATGTACAAGCTGTGCTGCATGTTTTGGGGACCCTGAAGTGAGAACACAGTGCGCCTGACCTGCTGCACCCAGGCCACCGCCACGTCTAAGTGCGCAGCCCTCAAGTTACCTTCAAAAGTGGTTATCCATGTGTTCTCCTTGTTTAGACTATGTCTACCAGGGTTCCCCAGTAAGCTACTTCCTGTTCCGTGAATATCTGATAGCCCCTGATTCCCCCACCTGGACCTGGTCCTTCCTGGTGTTCATAAGCACCTGCCCTCCTAATTACAGGTCCACCCCACCTCCAAGATCCTTCTCCTGTAGCCCCAAGGCACATCATGATACCTCCCCCTTGGCCTGGACCCCTTTTTTACAGGTCTGCTGCTCATGCAGTGGACTTCTGGTGGTCCAGTCCCTGGCAGCTTCCAAGGGGGATCTGACACCAGATCCCAACAAGGAGTATTCCCTGAACATATGACCCTGTACCATCTCATTGGCGCTGACAAGCTCATGGAGGCCCCAGAAGAAGAAGGCTGAGCGGTGGTCTGCTGTCATCAGGCTTGTGGATGGTGGGCCCCCAGGTAGGCTTGGGAGGTGCTGGCTCCACAGCATAGACCCAGTACTGAGGTCCAGAAGTAGGATCTGGGGAGGGAGGGGACACTACTGGCAGACAGCCCCAGCTTGTTCAGCCATGCCAGCCACAAAGGCTGCTCTCTGAATCACCTCCCCATCTGAGGGCAGCAGCCTGGGGCTCATCAGCACTGTCTGCTTTCACAGTTTGTCATCAGCATTGACAAGGTAGATGTCCAATCCACACAGGAAGCCCAGCCTACCTGTCTATCAATACTGGTTCCATTTTCAATGACCACAGCCAAAGTGTCTGGTTTGTAGTGGCCAAGGACGGGTTTTCTGGAAGGATTAAGGAAAAAGACATCACAGAAGGTCTTGGTACAGGAATGTGAGATGAAATTTCCATGGCTGCAGCTCCTGGGTTGGATGGGGCTACCCACATCTAGACCCAGGATGAGGGGCTAGTACTTGCCACCAGCAGCTTCAGAAGCCCTTCCAGTGACAAAGGACAGATCCAAGGACAGCAATGAGGCCTCTAACAGAATCACACAGGCCTTCCCGTCCACTCTCCATCCCCCCTGCCAGTCAGCAGGACATACTGAGGTCCTGAGCAGGCGTGCACCCCTACCCACACTCAGCAGCAACTGCACATACCTCAGAACCTGAGTTGCACCAAGGGTCCACCTGGGCACCAGATCTTGTCCATCCAGCAGCATACAGGCCTCAGAGCTCACAAGGAGCACGTCCTGGCCAGCTTTCCCTGGGACATTCATCAGGTAGCGAACTGCTCCAGAGCTAGACGAGAGTGGAGGTGGTGGGGGAGCATATGGGTCCTGCCTCACCAAGACAGGCCTGGTTGGGATACTTCCCTCAGGCCCCCATGGTATATCTCCATGTCGTTCAGTTCCCTAGCTTGGAAGTATAAATGAGATGCTGTTTGTGGAACAAGGATGATCTCCCCATACAATATTTTTCTCTACTACTGGGGGATGAAAGCTAGCCAAGCACACTATCACGGAGCTACCCCAGCTTTCTCAATTTTTACTCTGCTTTTGCTTGCCCATTTTTCATTTCCAAAGACATGGCAGCCTAACAGTACTACAAGGCTCTAGTTTGGTTGTCCTGTGCTCCACACAAGGTTGTCCCTAACTGTGTGTCAGACAAACCTGGGCAGAAGCCTCCGGTGGGCAGAGCTATTAAGTATATTCTCCCAGTAGGAGTCTTCTTTAAACTGGCCACCTCTCCCAGTGACTCTCTCATAGAGACCCTTCACAGAGACGCCGCAGAGAGCACTTGCTGTTCAAAACACAGAAGGACACAGTCACCATGGGGACCAGGTGCATCCATCAGTTCCACCTCTGGAACCACACCCAGTCTAGCCCTTGGGCTTCCTGATTGCTGCTTGTCAGCTCACGAACCAGAGTGGCCACAAGGTGGCCAGTCACCAATTTACATGCTTCTTTATCTAGCCCAGAACCCAGTGTCTGTCCAGCATCACTTCAGGAGAAAAGCCCATCCCAAGTATGTGGCACCCAACATACCACAGGGCAGGAGAATATAGTGAGCACCCGTTCTGGTCACATGGAGGAGGGCGCCACTGTCTCCATCCACACCCAGGCTGTCTCTGTGGCCAATCTGGTACCCAGTGCTGCCTGAATAGATAGCCCCGCTGACCTGGAGTAACAAAGAGCAGTAGTGAAGAGCGAGAACCAGTTCCATGGGAGGGCAGGGGAGCTTTAGGGAGTTGCAGAGAAGGTGGTCAACACTCTTTGGGTCTGGGGGAAAGTACTTTGAGGAGAGTGACCAACAGGGAGCATTGTGACTGTGCTGCACAGCCTGCTGGGAAGCATGGGAGCTGTAGGTCATGGGAGCTGCAGGCTCACACCAACCCATACATAAGCCACGTGCGTTCTGCCACTACGGGGAAGCCAGCAAGTTCCTGTAGAGATGGAGCCTCCCAGGATGCTGCATGTGTGGACCCCAGAATGCTGCATGTGTGGACCCCAGGATGCTGTATGTGTGGACCTCAGGATACAGAGCCCTGGGAGAACCCCCTACTGGGTGGTCACACAATTTCTCTCTAGGGAGAAGTGGAAGAGGAAGAAAAGGGGGGGCTATGAGGTAAGTGAGCCTGGGGTACTTGAGAACTATGCTTATCACCTCGTGCCCCTCCTGAGCGAGGATCAGTAGGTCTGGGGCGCCGTCACCATCAACGTCAGGCACCTGGAGCAGGGGTCTCAATACAGACGCATTCCCACCCAAATTGCTGGAGTGGCTCCACAGGGTTTCCCCTAAAACCAAACACACAGAGGCTCCAATCATCTTCGTGACAAACAAACGATAGACTTACATGAGGGTAGCCATCCTTGGGCTCCTGAGGCCACTTAGATACAGGAGTGTGTACAAGTGCTCTGAAATGTGGCAGAACAGGCACAACACAGCTGAGTGAGAAGATACTAGATAGCCTCTTGAAAAAGCAGCTGGGTACCACAGCTCAGGCCTGTAATGTCAGCATTAGGAAGCTGACCCAGGAGGCTTGCTGCAAGTGAAAAGCCAGCCTGGGATACATAGTAAGTTCCAGGTCAGTCTGGGCTACATAGTATGACCTTGCAAAAAAACTAAAACATCAATGAGCAGGAAGATGGCTCAGTGGTTAAAGCACTTGCTACACAAGGGTGATGGCCAGAGTTCAGATCCCCAGGCGCTCACATAAAAGGTGGGCGTGCCTTTCTTCCTCTGGCCTGTTACATTAAGGCTTGGAGACTTGTTCTAGTAGAGCGGCATCAGTAGGCTCAGTCCAGCCCTCTAAGCCACCAAGAGCCAAAGCTGACCACTATTACCTCATAGCAGGTGACAATAGTTGTCTGTTAGCATCCACAGCAAGATGCAAACTGTGTTTGCAAAGACACAAGGGCAACATGGCAGAGCAGCTGAAAGAGTTGACACCACTGGCTTCCAAGTGGTCACACCCTCATTTGAAAGGTTCCTACCCACTCAGCAACCCCCAGAAGAGAGCCAGGGCTGACCTGTGAATAAGCTGACCGCGATGAAAGAACCTAGTCTTCCCACAAGGACACAGGCAGAAGACACCTCACTGTCCGACGCTTGTGGCATGGCACACTTTACAAGGGCAACATCTTGGGCCACAGGTCTCTCCCAGAGCACGCTGCCATTGGCCCCTGACACAGCAGCCACAAAGACACAAGGAGTGGAAAAGCCTGGAGGGGAGAGGGGGCAGACACTTGGTCAGCAGACAGTATTCTACCACCTCCTGGCTCCCTTATTTTGTGTCTCAGCCACTTGACTGAGCCCATTTCTTTTATTTCCCCTTAGATCAGAGTCTCAGAAGGCACTGGGGTTGGCCCCAGGTGGAGTGAGGGAACTGAGAGCCTTATCTAGCCTATTCTATTAGAAAGAAAAAAGGATCGGGTGGTTCCCTGAATCCCCTCCACTCATATGCTCCAAATAAGAAGGTGGTGTGGACAAAGAGCCTTCATCCCATGGGGTGGGAGCACCTTGTTAAACAGAACAGGAATTACCTTCGTCGGCACAGGATCTGGTGAAATTGTTACTGCTGTTGGTGTTTTTATAAAGAAAGAGAACATCCTGGATCTTGTCCCTGTTTACGTCTCCCATAGCCAGAAAGCCATACGGGACTGAAAAAGAAAGTCAGACTATGCTTCACGCAGGCCATGCCTATCTTTGGGAAGGTCAAGTTGAATGCTCTGCCTGGCTTGGTGATCCCAATGTACAACTTGCCACTGGGAGATGCTCCCCCTCCCCAGATAAGAGCAGGATCTTCCTCACTAAGACAAGCAGTTTCTTCAGAGGCAGGCAGATCTCTGTGAGTTCAAGGCCAGACTGATCTACACAGAGAGTTCCAGGACAGCCAATGCTAAAATAAAGACCTTGTCTCAAAAAGAAACAAACAAAGTGAAAAAAATCTGAGCATCTGTACAGAAGACAATCCTCAAGACCAGCATGGGATTCAGTCATACTCCACCCCTTGTTAGGCCCTGTATCTCCATCATCAAGGGTTCAAATGAGAAAGCTCTACGCTTAAAACAAAACCATAAGAGGTTGAAGTTGGACATTTATCATACTCAAAATGGATCAGACTCCTAGACAGAATTAGAACTAGAAAATACAGGCCTGGTGTGATGGCTCACATCTTTAATCCCAGAACCAAGGAGGTAAAAGTAGGCGAATCTCTGCAAGTTCGAGGCCAGTCTGGTCTACAGTGCTAGTTCCAGGACATCCAAGGCTACACAGAGAAACCCTGTCTTAAAAAAAAAAAAGTGAAGGATTCACAGCCATTTCTCCTAAGTGATGAACAGGCACATGCGAAGACGTTCAATGTGGTTAGTTATCAGCCAAGAGCAGTTTTCTGCACAAGAACTGGGAGCAGGAGGTTTAGAGTGAGTTCACAGCCTCAGTGACATAACAAGTCTGAGGCTAGCCTAGGCAATACAGTATATTCTAGGCCAGCAACACTTCCATAGCCAGAGCCTGTCTAAACAGCAGTGGCTGGAGTGCACAGCTCAATAAATACACTGGCTGCTCTTGCAGAGGATCTGGGTTCAGTTGTCAGAGGTGGTGAGTTCCAGGACAACCAAGGTTACCCAAAGAAACCCTGTCTGGGAAAACAAAACAAAACAAAAACAATAACCAAAAAGACAAAAAGAAAGAAATACATTCATTAAAAGAACAAGACTTGGGCTGGAAAGATGGCTCAGTAGTTAAAGAGCATTGGCTGCTCTTCCAGAGCGCCTGAGTTTAATTCCCAGCAATCACAGGGTAGCTCACAACCATCTGTAATGAGATCTGGTGCCCTCTTCTGGCCTGCAGTCCTAATGGAAGACAGAACACTCATATGCATAAATAAATAAGTCTTAAAAAAAAAAAGCAAGACTTGGGGAAGTAAGGATGCAGCTTAGGTGGTAGAGTGAGTTCCTAGTGTTCATGGAGCCCTGGGTTCAGTTTCCTGCACTACAGGAAACCAGGTGTGGGAGCACACTTCCATAGTCGGGGTGTGAGGCAGGAGTTCAAGACCAGCCCAGCTCCACCGTATGTCTGAAGCCATCCTGAGGTGAGAAGTTGTCTCTAAACAAACAAACAAACAAACAAAATAAAAATGGAAAGGCTCTTCCGCTGCTTTTCATAAGGGCTAATTCATGGGACAGATATAAATTGTGGTTTGGTTTCCACCTGGAGCACCTCGGGACACCTCCACATCTGCTGTTCCCCTCAGCAGCAGATGGACCTTCTCTAACCTCTCAGCCACTGAACTGTTTCCATTAAGCAACCTATAATCCTCCTTTTGCTTACTTACCTGACCAGGGGAGTGCTTCTGGTTCCAATAGAGGCTCCTAACATCTCCAAGTTCAGAGGCAAACCCAGCAGCCACTCAGGGCTGACTGCCAAAGACCACCAGGCTCCCATTTGTAACAGCGCCGGCCCAAGAGGGGTCTGGAACCCTGCTGGGGAAAGAGGCCCTGGCAGGCTCACCTGCAGCGTTGTAGTCAAGCCTCCACATTCCCTGAGACGAGGGTCGGTCTGGACATGGGATGATGAAAGAGACGACAAACACCACGAAGAGACAGATAAACAAGGAAAGGAAAAATGCCACCGTGCGGCATCGGGACAGGCGGGACTGCCGAGGCTTGCTTTTCAAGTTCTCGCTTTTCGATTGGTTTCCCAGGTTTTCCTGTGGTTTTCTGTCTTCATTCTTCAAGGGGTGGATTTCAGCTTCTAGATCCTTGTTATCGCCCATTCTGAGCACATTCCAGAGCTTAACGATGGTCACTGCGTAGAAGAAGAAATGGGTACGGTCAGCAGTTCTGTGAGCTGCTCACCATCATGCTCAGTTTGTGTTCTGATTCTTAGGCATTGGTTACAGCTGTCACTCTGAACCACCAGCCCAAGAAAAAAGGACATGAATGTTTGAACCATCCACCAACACATGCTACTTAAGACATCAATACAACAGGAAAAGGCAGGTTGGTTGTACAAACCAGTAGCCAGTACATTTGTCCTCTAACACACCAGGGCTTCACTAGGGGACATGGTGACCAGAACCAATGACAATAAACCCACATACTACGTTCATTAACCAAGCTCCCCCTGCTCATTTGTCAGACAAAAAGGGGATGTGTGCAGTCGGATGCGGCCAACATCCTCACAAACGGACTCCCAAGAGATCTGTGGGAAGGCAGTTTTCTCTGAACTGAAACATTCTCTCCAGGAAGGAGTGGAAGGCACAGTGAAAAGATTCTGGAAGGTCTCTTTCCAGCTTTACAGAAAGAGAAACAGCTCTTGGGAGGGAGACTGACCAGCCAAGTGCTCAGGAGAATCTCAGATCCGGAAGGTCTACAAAGCAGCTCAAAGACAGAGCTCCTGGTCAGAGATTGCTGAGTAATCACCCGAGTTAGGGTGCTTTCAGCTGCTTTGGGGTCATCTCTGCTCCTGTAAGTGACCCCTCACCCACATTCTTGTTAATAACCCCACAAAAATTTATTGGTTCACCAAGCTGGATTTTGTTCTGTCATGGGTTCCCATTCTGGGGTGAGTCGATGCCTCCCCAGGAAAAGTCTGTCGCATAAGATCTAGACGGCTCATTTGTTAAGAACACTGGCTACTCTTCCATAGGACCCTGGTTTGATTCCAAGCACCCACATGGCAGCTCACAACGGTCTATAACTCTAGTTCTATGGGATCTGATGCTTTCTCCTGGATTCTGCAGGCACTACACACACATGCTTTACAGACATACATGCAGGCAAAACACCCATACACATAAAAAATAATTAATTGTAAAAAGATCTAGACTCCAATGTCAAAAAAACATTTTTTGTTGTTGTTGAGACAGGTTCTTACAAGTTCTAGCTGACTGGGAACTTACTATGGGAGACTAGATTTACCCTGAATTCACAGAGATCCACCTACCTGTGCCTCCCCAGTACCAATTTAAAATAATCTTAAATGAGCCTGGAGTAGTGGTGTATGCCTTTAATCCCAGCACTTGGGAGGCAGAGGTAGGAGGATCTCTGGGATCTTTGAGTATGAGGACAGCCTGGTTTACAGATTGAGTTCCAGGACAGCCAGGGTTACACAGAGAAACCATCTCAAACAAACAAGCAAACTTTTAAGTAAAGGTAGGCACAGCCTTGCTCTGAAGGATGACAATGATTTGATTTGACTGTGCCTCAGTTTCCTTACTGGTAAAAGAGGCACATCAACTTTAGAAGACAACAAAAAATTTTATTTTTTTTCTGAAACAGCATCTTACATAGTTTTGGTTAGCCTCAAACTTGTTAAATAGTCAAGGCTGGCCTTGAACTCCTGACCCCGCTTGTCTACCTCCCAGTGCTAGGATAATAGATACATGTCAGACATGTATTTTAGAAGACAAGATTAAACTATCATAGATATAAAGACAGTGCCACATAACCTGACACACAGTAACACTAACTTACTGCTACTACTTCTAAATAATATAAATAATAATATAAAATATATTTATACTACTGAATCTTTTTTTGAGACAGGGTTTTTCTGTGTAGCTTTTGGAGTCTGTCCTGGTACTCACTTTGTAGCCCAGGCTGGCCTCAAACTCACAGAGATCCGCCTGCCTCTGNNNAACTCACAGAGATCCGCCTGCCTCTGCCTCCCAAGTGCTGGTATTAAAGGTGTGTGCCACCGCTACCCCCATTACTAAATATTTTGTACTGCTAAATCTAATATAAAAGATTTAAATGTTTCATTTTAATTTTTATGTGATTGGGTATTTTATCTGCATGTCTATCTATGCCACATGTACCGGCCTAGTGCTCAAAGAGACCAGAAGAGTGCACAGGATCCTTTGGAACTGGAGTTACGTATGATGGAAGCTGCCATGTGGGTGCTGGGAATTGAACCTTGGTCCTCTGGAAGAGCAGCAAGTTCTCTTAACTGCTGAGCCACCTCTCCAGCCCATTGTGTTTTTTGTGTTTGTTTGTTTGTTTTTTGTAGTAGTTGTTGTCGTTCGTTTGTTTTTTGAGGTAGGGTCTAACTATGCACCCCAGGCTGGCCTCAAGCTCACAATCTCCTCAGTTCATGGTTATAGTCATGTGCAGCATGCTGTCTCTCTTTTACCACAGAGGTCAGAAGAGGTATTCCTATCAAAGGTAATGAGTCGGCCAAGGGAAAATCAAACATTGAGTCATCCAGGCCCCACATTAAGCCCAAGCCCCTGAGACAGGTGGGGCAGCACAGCCGGGCTGTATGGGAGAGGTAACCAGGGGAAAAGTCAGCAGTGCACCTGGTAGGGAGCAGCAGCAAGGTGCAAGGTGCCGGGCGAGGCCAGGCCTAAAGAGAAGCCAAGCTGCAGCAAGCCCAGCGCTGTAGACACAAGGAAGAGACATCTGAATGTCTAAAGCACAACTGTTTGTGGCAAGGCAAGGAGAACCACCTGCTAGCATCCGATCATTAGGGCTCTGGAAGCCTTACTCTTACAGGAAACTCCAGCCTGAGCTGGGCAGCCATCACCACCTGTCGGAAACCAGAGAATCTTTTGGTGCTGTGCAGGCAAGCACCTCTGAGCTTCATATTTCAAGTCAGGTGTGGTGGCTCACACCTGTCATACTGACATTTGGGAGGCTGGGGAAGGAGGACTGTCCCAGTAGAAGGCCAGGCTGAGCTACAGAACACTACCCCCGTATCAACAACAGCAGAAACCTTCACTCACTGGGCACCAGGCAGGGTCCTAGGAGTTTGAAAACACAGCCCATCTGCCCTTAAGGTCCACATTTTCCAGACCTACCTGGTGGTGGGGGCACCTGAGGGCCTGTTCAATAGTAGAATCGCCTGGCCAGCAGCTGGGGCATCTGATCATTGGTCTCAGATGGTCTTCGCCTCCATAAGCCCAGGCAGACCTAAGGGGTTGTAAAGCCTTCAGTAAATGCACTTCAGGTCACCAATGACTGCAGCTGGTCCTGCCACAGCTATCCACACTCTCCACACTGGGGTGCCTACACAATGCTGATCCCAGATCCCACACTGTCAGGCTGGGGTCTGAGTCAGGGTCATGACTAATGGTCTCCTAGAGACTCCCAGGAGCAGCCAGGTGGAGGAGTGTGGAGAACCTGCCCTTGTTTTGTCTGCTCATTAGCCACCACTAATTTAGCCACTGTAGCTCATCCAATCAGAAGATGGCCACAGTGCTCCTCACTCCCAAGTGGAGCCTCATCTTACTGGTGCAGAGAGAAGAGAACACCACCTCGAATCAGCTCACCAATGGTGTAGAGGGGGTTCTTCTTTTCGGTAATTCTCAGGAGACTTAGTTGATCTAAGTACAGCTCTGATGCTATTAAACTATATTGTCCATCTGTCCGTGTGTCTGTCTGGGGAGTGGACTTGCACCTAAACACTGAGCTACAGCATCATCCCACTTTTCCTCTTATTTATTTTTTCTTTTGTTTTTTGGAGTTGGTGGTAGTTTTGAGACAGGGTCTCACTATGAAATTCTGACTGGCCCGAATATCATTATGTAGACCAGGCTGGCCCCAAACCCACAAAGACGCATCTGCCATTGCCTCCCGAGTGCTGGGTTAAAGGCAGGTGCCACCACATCTGGCATTCTTTTGTTTTTTGAGACAAAGTCTCACGTAGCCTAGGGTGGTCTTGAACTCACTATGTGCCAGAGTTGACCCTGAACTCATCTTGCGTCCACTCCCCACATGCTGGAAACACAGGAGTGAGCTACCATGCATGCCCAGTCTATGTAGTCAGAGAGTCAGCCCAGGACTCGTGTTCACTGGGTGTCCACTCTACCATCTGAGCTACAGCCCCAGCTCCTGTCCTCCTTTTCTTAGTCATTCCCAAATTCCTAAGCCACGTGGACACCTCAACCTAAGAACAAAGGACCACACAAAGCACTATGAGTTAGCTTGGTTTTCTATTTATTTATTTTAATTTTTTAAATCAGCCTAATTGGCTCAGCATTTAAAAATGTTGCTGTCCGATCATGAGGACTGAGTTCAGATCTAAGCGCTCACGGTGGGTGGATCATAATGCTTGTAAGCCCAGGTTTGCGGATTTGATTCTCTCCAGCCTCCATCTGCATCTAGACACACGTGTTCATATATTCACACAGATACATACACACAGACACGCATACAAGAATAAAATAAATTAGCCAGGTGGTGGTGGTGCACACCTTTAATCCCAGCACTTGAGAAGCAGAGACAGGTAGATGAATCTCTGTAAATTCGAGGCCAGTCTGGTCTACAGAGTTCCAGGACAGGCTCCAAAGCTACAGAGAAACCTTGTCTTGAAAAACCAAATAAATAAATAAATGTTTAAAAAGGTCAGTAATATGTGGACATGGTGGCACACTCCTGCAACCTAGCACTTTGGAGGTGAAGAAAGAAGATCAGAACTCAAGGTTACCTTCAGCTACATGTTAGATTTGAGGCCTGGCTTGGTTACATGCACCTGTAACCCCCCAAAACCTCAGTAATGAACACATCTAGTACAATCTTTGGAAGGTAAAAGAGAGCAAATCTTAGGAGCAGAAGCATGTTACCAGTTTCTTACTATCCTTTCAGAATAGCCCATGCATCTGTGGGGTATGGCAAGGATACCTCCAGAAGGCTATTTTATAACTACAACCAGGAAAACAAAAGCTGGCCTGGTGGCACAAGTAAAAATGAACAAAGTAAAATGAACAGAGTAGCTATGCTATAAAGGTGATCTCTCAAAGCTAAAGGAGCAGCAAACCCTTTATTCTTATGCTTCGACGTTCATTCATTCGTTCATTGTGAGCATGTGTATGTGCCCGTGTGTGAGTTCAGTCAAAAGACAACTTGCAGGAGTTGGTTCTCTCCTTCCGGGCAGGATTGAACTTAGGTCAGTAAGCTGAGGAGCAAAAGCCCTTCCCACAGCCATCCTATCATCCTGGGAATGGGAAACGTTAATGTACTTCATGATTTAGCATATGACATCCTACCAGATGGGACACCTGTGGCGGGAATTGAGGACTGCCAGTTTCTGTGACTGGCTTTCATTGCTGTTTTGAAACATGGCTTCATGTAGCCCTGGATGGCCTCAAACTCACCACATGGTCAAAGCCGTACATAGTGGAGTACACTGTACTCCACTATGTCTGGGCATTTTGTTTTGTTTATTTGGGTTTGGACTGAGATAGGATCTCACTATGCAGTTCGGGCTGGCTTGAAACTTGTGATCATCCTGCCTCTGCCTCCCAGGCACCAGGATCACATGTGTACATCAGTCCACTGGCGAGTTATCTGTTTTCTTATTTGGAGTCCAGTGAAAGAAAAAACCACTGCCTGCCCAGGATCCCATCTCTGCCACAGGCTTAGAAGTAGCAAGTGGATACTGTGAATGCTCCTGAGTGCTGGGTCTGGGTTAGCTAGGTCATCAGGTCATCAGAGCACATGTGGAGGTCAGGGAACAACTTGTGGGAATCAGTTCTTGCCTTGTATCTTTTTTGTTTGTTTGTTTTTGTTTTTTCAAGACAAGATGTCTCTGTGTAGCTTTGGAGCCTGTCCTGGAACTCACTCTGTAGACCCAGCTGGCCTCGAACTCACAGAGATCAGCCTGCCTCTGCATCCTGAGTGCTGGGATTAAAAGCATGTACCACCATCACCTGGCCTACTTGGTTTTTTTTTTCAATAATCGTATTCACTATTAAAAATTTTAGATAGAGGCTAGAGAGATGGCTTAGTGGTTAAGAGCACTTGTTGCTCTTGCAGGACCCAAATTTGATTCCTGGCACTCACATGGTGGCTCATAACCATCTATAACTGCAGTTCCAGGGAACAAGCACATAGCATTCATGCCAGAAAAATATTCATAGACACAAAGCAAAATTTAAATACCTTTACAAATTTTTTTAGATATGAAAACAAGTTGAAAAAAAAAAACGAATGAGAGTCAGATGTGACGGTGGCACACACCTTTAAATCCAGCACTCAGGAGGCAGAGGCAGGAGGATCTGAGTTTGAGTTTAGCCTGAGTGAGTTCCAGGATAGCCCAGGCTGCTTCATGAGGCTTGTCTCAAAAACAAACAAAGGAAAAGAACAGAAAAGACAGAGAGAAAGAAAGAAAGAAGGAAGGAAGGAAAGAAGGAAAAAAGGAAGGAAGAACGGGGCTGTGACTCAGTGGCAGAAAACATCCCTACTATTTGAGAGGCCTGGGGCTCAATGCCCATCACTTAATTTTTTTAAAGATAAATGTGGCTGCTGAAGTGGCTCTGGGAGTAGAGTGCTTGCTATACAGCCTGACTGATCCAGGAGATAGTTTTCTAACTGCCACACATACTCCATAGTTTGCACATAAAATAATTCAGTAAAAAAAATTAAGACAGTACTTCAACTTGCCTGCAGGATTTATTCTTGTGTAAAAGCCAGTTTCTAGAGGTGCTGGAGAGTGGTATCTGCTCCCACAGTGTGTGGCATAGGAGGGAAAGCAAAGTCTTAGTCTGCTTAGGCACTGAAGGAGTCCACCGGGAGTCCCTGACACAGGCTGCCTGCTTTATCCTGCCCAGGGGTGGTGTGGACATGGGCAGCAGCAGCATCCCATTTTACAGACAGAAAACGGAGGCCTAGAAAGTGGAAATCACTCACTTGTTGCCCATCATCCAGGAAGCAGCAGAGGCTATGCATGAGCTGTCTCCAGATTCCCAGGCCAAAGCCAGACCTTTGGAGAAGGCTATTGGGCGAAGTGAGGATGGCCCGGGAACCCACCAGATCAGGAGACCTGGGGCTGGAGAGTGAAGGACACCCTATTTTATTTACTTGTGATACTAGAGACTGGTTTCCTGCATAGGAGCCAAGTGAACTCCACTAAGCTACAGCCATTGTCCTTAATTTATTTTCTTTTTAAATAAATAATAGGTTGGAGAGGTTCCGTGGCTAAGAGCCCTGGCTCCTATCCAGAAGACCTAGGTTCAATTCCCAGCACCCACATGCTGGCTCAGAACTATCTGTAACTCCAATCCCAGGGAGTCTGATGCCCTCTCCTGGCCTCCATAGGTACTGTATTCATGCAGTGCACAGACACACATGAAGGCAAAACACCCATACAAAATAAGACATAAAAATTTAAAAGATATATAAATGAATCAATCAGTGATGACCCAGACAATGCATGTCTGTAATCCTAATTGACGGGTGGGGGGGGATGACCAGGAGTGCAACATCAACACCATCTTTACATAGCAAGTCTGTAATGAGACCTGCGTCAAAGGAAACAAAGGGCCTGGGGAAGGGACCTGCGCACAGACACACTGGAACTGAGGCCTGCAGAAAAAGACAGAGTATGTGACTGGCATGCTGCAAGCCCAGGCCTTAATCCTGTTGTGACCTCCAGAAGGAAACAGTGATGATTCTGTTACTCAGTTTCCATCTGGGGGCTGAGGTGAATGTGAGCAGCCACAGAAAAAGGAATGTAATGCTGGGGCGGTCAAGACTGGCATACTGGCAGACATGGGGACCATTTGCGCATAGCCTTGTAAACAAAGACCCAGAACTTCACCTTGATGTTTCCCCACCAGTTACTCAAGCGCTGTGCAGGGCATCTGGTGTGGAAGCATTGGTGAGGCTGCTGGGAACACTGTAAGCAGCTTTCCCAGAAAATCCTGATTCGACAGAAAAAAGCACTAAAGATTCGCCCTAGTCAAGATTATGGGATAAAATGGCTGTAGGAAGTAGTGCAGAAATGGTTCTTTTTTTTTTT
>LOEQ01002734.1:10218-28086 GCA_001685075.1 Bramus lutescens
GGAGGGGAGAGGATAAGATAGAGGAGAGAAAAGAGAGTGGAGGTCAAGGCAGTATCTACCCTTTGGGAGTATTTCTATTCACGGCTATTAATCAATGACCTTTGTTTCTACTGTATAAACGATAACTATAATATGGCAACTCTAGCAGCAATGGTGAAAACAAAAGTGGAGAACAGTAGTGTCACATCTTTAGTAGTGCATAATATAGACTGTAGAATGGCTCAAAATGCTTTAGAGTGCATACTACTGTTGCAAAAGACCCAAGTTCAAGTCACAGCACGAACAATATTAGATAGCCCACAAGTGTGTGCAACTTCAGGTCAAGAAATCCAGCACCTCTAAGTGTCTGTGGGTACCTGAACTCATCTGCACATACTTCCAGACAGAAGTACACACATACACATAATTAAAATAGCATAAAGCAAAATAAAAATACTGTCTTATGTACAGCAAGTATTTAAATATGTTGTTTCTTACACTCAACACATCAATAAAGGCTTATTAAATGGGCAAATGATTAGAAAAGTTCAGGAAGATATCAAGATCGACTGACTCCATAAAGGTGAAGATTATTTGGAATTTTTGCTTTCTTCATTCACTTGGCATAGTATCAAACTCAAAAAAAATCATAGGCATAGTTGAACACTAAATCAGAAAGATAAGATACCTACAGATTCACAACCAAAGAGGGAAGAACATAAACAAACACGAAGGGAAAGAACCATACAAGGTGGAGAGAGCCAGGGACCAGTCAGGGAGGAAGGAGACTGGGGAAGAGCTGGGGAGTCAGGAAGTAGAGCTGAGCTCGAAAGGCCGATGGCCAGAGGCGATAGACTAAGCCATGAGATAAAGTGAGACAGCCATGTGCTTCCCATAGTTTTGTTGGCCGCTCTCCTTCTGTTTGGGTCATACTGTCTCTCTGAAGGTTCCACTGTGCATAAATGCTCATAACTCAGGGATGAGGGCACCTCCTTGTTGATATTCTTGGTTTTCTGCTTCCTTGAAATCCCTCCTAAGCTCCCCCTCCTCCAATATTTAATCTTTTCTCAGTGATGAGGTCAACTATGAGAGCAGCAAGAGCAGTTTAAGAATTAATTTAAGCAAGCAACTAAAGGAACTTTTCTTCTCCAGGAATACTCCATTGTCCACCTATTATGCATGAGAAAACAGAAATGTGATTCCTATTGAATAGACTATGCAGTAGTTTTTGAGCAGCATTTATAAATTTGTATCATGATATTAGGCACTCAGGAAATCTGTATGATTCCTCTATGCAATGTCTATGCAATGTCATGCTGTCTTCTCTTTGGAAGCAGATGAATGAGCAGACTTGGGAGCTCTGTATTAACCCGAGGAAATAGAGGCCAAGACCAGTGATAAGATACGTCTTTTCTTTGGGATCCTATACCTCCCTCAAGAAGCCTTGCTCTGCTCTGTAGAATGCTGGACTGACAACTTAAGTCATACCTCCCAGAGTTCCTTGCCCCTTGCTTTCTACTGGGTTCAGCCAATGTCAGCACTGCTGGTTGCTTTAAGGAAGCAGAAATGGGGAGAATCAATACAATTTACATCATGTTGTATTTTCACATTAATGACTCTAGGGTTGGTTGTTTGCTGGAATCTTATTCCAACAAAGTAGACCTTCCTCAAAGACTCCTGCTCTGGAGACCTAGTACATATATATCCCTGTACTCCCCCTCCAGATGCTGGACAGTTTCAGTTAATATGTGGGTCACTTCAATAAATGTCTTTACTCTAAGTAGGCTAAACCTTAAATCAGCTTCACTTTTCAGCCTCTCTGCTTGATGGTCTCTTTGCCAAAGTTCTGTTGAGGTGTGCCACCAAGTGAGGTTGAACAGGAGCCCAATTTAAGCAGCTTTCCGATGGCTTGACTGGTGAGTGCCTTTACTGGAAGAATACTGGAAGAATTTTCTTTGTGACAAAATACAGTGTTGGATCTGATTATCTTTTGACAAAACAGTGCTATCTGCTGATCATGAAGTGTTTCCTAGGAGGGTTGGTGAGGGCAGGCTCATGTTTTGTCATGTCCCACACGGCTTCCAGGAAAGACACAAACATTCCAAAAGACAGTGGGCCTGTGGAACCCCTAGATATCAAAATCCAGATCTCTGAAAAAGCATGTCTGTGTTGGTTATTGTTTATGGATTATACATTCTTTACAAATAGTTCGTTGATTGGTGTTCGGTTTTACCTAAACCCAATCAGTTTTCAGTTCATCTCAGACTTGATTTCTATAAACCTAAATTTTACCATTACCCATCTTTAAAATACTTATCGGATTTAGATTGCTCTCAGGATGAAGACTAAATATTTTAGTGATGTGGAACAATGGTCTTATAACCTGTAAAGTTTTGCAAGTTTTACTGGTTTAATAAAATGTTGATTGGCCAGTAGCCAGGCAGGGAGTATGGGCAGGGCAACCAGAACAGGAGAATTCTGGGCAGAGGAAAGGCTCAGTCTGCAGCTCTCACCCAGGCACAGAAGAAGCAAGATGAGAATGCCTCACTGATAAAATGTACCAAGCCACGTGGCTAACAGACAAGAATAATGGGTTAATGTACAATGTAAGAGTTACTTAATAAGAAAGCCTGAGCCAATCAGTTTATAATTAATGTAGACCTCTGTGTGTTTCTTTGGCACTAAACAGCTGCGGGACCAGGCAAGACAGAAACTTCCCTCAACATTTTAGAATGACGTCATACCTGGTATGTTAGTCAGAAGTGTCCCTCTCTCCATTCCCATAGTCTATTGCCTGTCATTTGGACCTACTGTGATTCTATTTGACTGCTTGCCCCTCCCTGAATCTACAGCACTCTCTCCTGTGCTATCATTTTGTATTTGTGTCTCATAATCTCCTCCCTTCTCTTTCTCTCTGATTCATTCCTTTCAATCTGCTCAGATTCAACAGACAAGCCTTGTGAAATCTGTCCTGCTATCTTCTGTCCTTTGCTTAGTCTAATTTCTTGGTACCTGCTGGGTACCCTCTACTTTACAGAGACCTGTAATCTGTCAACATCACTCATCTCACTGGCTTCACCAGCACACCAGCCTCTCACATACTGGACTATCCTCCCCTCTAATGCTTTTTCACCCATATCAGCGTCTAATACAGAGCTCCCAATAAATCAGGTACTCAATACCTTCTCTCTCTGCATTCTTATCATACTCCCAGTGTTTTTAGCCATTTTAAATTTTACTATATGAATGCGGCCTTTTATTTACCATGGTTTTGACCTGCAATTTTCTGGAAACGTATTAAATATCCTTCACATATCATCAACAACTTATATAATCTGATTGGTTGGGAGTTTATTCAAATCCTTTGTCTATTTTAATTTTAAATTGTCATTGATTTATAATAGTTTAATTAGCATTTAATTTGGATAATTTGATGAGACAGATACTGATATATAGTGAGTTGACTTAAAAAAAGCTCTGGGCACATTGTCTCTGAAAATGGATTTTACTCTCTTTTCAATAAGAAAATAAATCACTATTTCGGGTTATATGAGGAATTGATTTTCTTATATTGTATAGAAGTTTCAAATAATAACTGACCAAAATATCATTTACATGTAGTACATATTTATAATAGGGATTTGATAAACATATGGGTTTGTTCTTTAAGGAGGATCAAAGTCTAAAGCACACAGAATAACACAACCTCATAAAAAGGAATTCAATTTAATAAGAAATGTTTCTCTCCCATTTTGGTAAAATACACAGTAGAAACAGACTTGACTGACACTAACCATTTTCAGCTGAAGGAATTTGGATCTAAGTTATTTTTTATAGGAAATAGGTTTGTTTATCACAGGTCCTGAACATCCCATCCAGATAACAGAATTGCTTCTTAATGTTTGATCATTGCCAGAACAAGCACATTTCCGGATTTTTCCCCAAAAGGTTGAGTAAGACATAACAAACACTTCCTGCCACAGGCAGGCCTTAGTGGTAGGTCGGATACCTGGCTTATATAAATCTTTGTGCTGAGTGTTTATGACATTTCAACTTCGAGGTTCACTCAGTTTGATGACTGAGACAACAGGCAATTATGACATTAAACAGCTCACAGACACAGACCTTCACCCAGGACCTAAATGGTTTTATTTTTCCCCCCATGCTAACTGTGTCTCTCTCAATGTGCACAGACCAGCATAGTATTTAAAGCTCTCACCTATACTAATCACCCCTGCTCTGAGACCAGCATCACTGACTGTCCTGTAGAGTACCAAAATATCTTGAGTTACTAAAAATTATCAATATAAAACAATAGAAATTATTCCAGACTTCAGTTGGTAGCACATTCAAACACATATGCCCTACAGGAGCATAAAATAAGGAATATCATTACTGTTAGTACTGAACTGTTGTATGAAAGTCTACACTTGAAAAGGAATTATATTGTACCCATTCACTCAGTTATTTCTACTTGTAAAGACAGAGCTCTTCACTAACACCTTGCCTTTTTCAGATGTAGACACTATCTTGGATTTCAATATGTACCACTCATTAGAATGATTAAAAGAGAGAAAGTAAATATAATAGAAGTCACATAGAATTTTACAAGATAAAATATTTGTGTCTGACCGGTTTCTGTAGCCTTGACTTCCCTACAGCGGAACCAACTTTTAAGTTGCAGACTACTTATGTTGAGTATGGTAGCATACAGTTAGAATTCCAGAACTAAGGAAGCTGAGCTGATGCAGGAGAGACCAGCATGGGCAACACATCAGGTATTAAGCCAACTTAAATTAAATAGCTCATTCCCAGAAAAAAATAGGAGAGGGAGGGAAAAGAAGAGGGAGAAGAAGGAGTAATGGAGGGGCCTAGAGAAAGGAAGGAGAGAGAATAGATTGATATTTCTATAAGTGGACTTTCTTTAAAGAATTCTAATGGTTGGTCTGCTAACTCATTAAAGTACAATTAGGCTGACCTTTCTCCAGGTCCTATTCTTTTCATCCCTGCTAAGAAAAAAAAAATGATCCACCTTTAACCCAGTCTGCACTGCCATCATGGTTTAATCTTTTGAGTAAAACATAGTGGTCCACGTGACTCTGCTAGCAGATTTCATTTCATCTTCTTGGAAAGTGACTTAATGCCACCATATCTTTCTCATCACTTGGGATAGCTATTTCTTCCATCTGTCATAACAATGGCCAGTGGTGACGCAGTGACGCCTGAAAATATCCTCTCCTGACTTCCCTCCACATCCTTCCTTGATGTTGGTTCTTTAGTTCTTGAGACTGGATTATGTGCTGCTCCTGCCCCCCCCNCCCAGTGACAGAAAAATGCACACAATCTAATCATGCAAGGTAAAATTCACCCTTGCCAGACTTACATAGAGTTTAAATATCTAGTAATTTGCTCGTTTTATTCCAAACATTATGATAGTTATCTCCCAATTGAAAATTTCTTCAGGCTAGGGCTAATATTGCTTGTGTCTGCAATCCTGGCACTTGGAGTGTTGTATCATCCGCCTGTACTACATGTACTACTGTCCTGTAGCACCTGTACTACAGGATGGTTCATGACTCTTGGGCAAGGGGCCTGGAGATTAAAACACATATACACAGAGACAGAGACGAGGAAACTGGAGTCATCCTTGAAACAAGAATGCCAACTTGATTGTGTTCAGGGCCAGTTTATATAGTGCTCTGGCCCTGCCCCAGCTCTCAGGATCTTTCAGCTGCAGCCACCAGAAACCACTTCCCTGTCTCGTGCTCAGTGCAGCTGCAAACACAGGAAAACAAGTTGTTTGGCTCAGGGCAGCTACAACCTGGTTGTTTACAGGAAATTTGGAGTCTGGGGGTCCACAGCCTCTAACAGTCTCAGGGAAGAAACCTTCTGAGAGTTTGAGGTCACCCTGGTCTACATAGTGCATTCTAAGCCAGTCTTGACTACACTGAGGTCCTGCCCCAAGTAACTTAATCTGCTGTGACCTAAAACCTGCTCCCTGGATGCTCACAGAACGTGGTGCCCTTAACACCCAAGTGTAAAATGGCATCATTTGATTAGAGAATTGCTGTGGTATGAGTCAGATCAATGCCACTGGTCAAACAAGAACCTCCACCAGGTTCCTAACACAGGGTCCTCAGTTCAGTATCTCATCTGTGTTCACATAAGAATCCTTCTCCTTTCTCATTAAATGCCCCTGCTATCTTGGTCTGATTCTTTCCTTTCTGTTTCTATGAGTGCCTCTGTGTACTCCAACCATACTTCTCAATTTGTAGAAGAAAAAAGGGGGGACAATAAATGCCTGAGAAGTGAGTGAGTAATTGGCTGGGTGGCTGGCTGGCTGGATGACTGGGTGATTAGGTGTGAGAGGGGTCAGGGGTGAGATGACACAGCTCATTTTTCACGATGATGCAAACTGGAATTTAGTCAATGACAAAAGATAAAGAAATAGAGGGTAAACTTGAAAGCCATGTGTTTTGTGACAGGATAGGTGTAAGAATCACTACAACTATGGAAATTTATTCATTGCCCACTACTTGGGCTTCTAATTCACTCAAATTCCCATATTTCCTGCAAAATCGTTTCCTACCTTAAACCATCAAGCATAGATCTGCCGTTTTTTTCACTTGCCCCCAAGCCATCAATGCACCTCCTGTATCTCAGTCACCTCCTGTCCTCACAGAAGTGTGTGGTGCCATTCTCCAGCAGGACCCTTGTTATTTCAGCTGCTTAGATCTTCTCCCTTCTGAGACATCCTTGGTTCTGCTGCTCACTGGCTATATGATATGGTAGTAACAGCACTACCATAGGGGGACATGGTGTATCTCCACTCTTGAATGTCCCAGTCAATAAGCTAAGGGCTTTCACCAATCACTACACTTAATTTCTTTAATAGCATTTTAAAATTTGAAATTTCTAAAAGTTCCTAGTTGTGCATTTCTTCCACTGTTTTTGATTGACCACTGCTGGTGCATCCCATAGGAAGACTCTTCTGACCTAGAAGGCCCTGAGAAGCGTGTGTTTCACCATCTGACTTGTTTCTGTCTGTCTTGGGATTTTACACAACAGCCTAGGCGCCATGAGAATGGGGCTCTGCTTTGCTAACTAATATAATCCTGTAGCCAAGAGCAGTCTTTGAGCTGTGGTAGAGACTGGATGGATGGGTGTCGTTGTTTTATGTGCATTGGGATGGCTACCCTTTCTTTACATTACAGCTCCTAGCTCTTCGCTCATTGTCTTCTTCTCTGCATGGAATTTATCTGGACAAAATACCTAGCATAAAGGTCTCACTCTGGAGCTACGTCTTCTTGATTTCCACGCCACCTACTCATAGCCAGATTCAAGCCACCGACTGGCGTTTGTGTTTATGTTCCCAGATGAGAGATGGCGTTGATGAGGCGCCCTCCTTAAGCTACCCTCTTGATCCAGACCCTCACACAGCAGGTGCACAGCAGGGTGATTAATTGCAAAGCTTGAGAGCCACTCTGTTCCAACACATACCCCTGTCCTGCAGCATCGGTTCTGTGGGCTTGGAAACCTCATTCACGCTTCAGAACCTCGAAATTGTCATTGATACAGCAGGGAGTCCAAAAGAACCTATCCCTCGTGGAGGATAGGAAGACTAGTTGAGCACATAGCCCATCGAATATAACTAGGCCCTCCACAATAACATGCACTGTGCCCATGGCCATAATACATCTCAGTATATGCACTATCAATGTCCTAAAATGATACTGAAAATACTGAACTAGTAAATACTGACACATTGTCGATGAAGAAACACAGGGTTATATCTCTGTCACACCTGTGCACAACTTGACTTAACTGGAAAGGCAAAGGGATGAAGAAAGGCTGGATACATTGATACAAGCTGGGATGGAGTGAGCTGTGCACTAACATGGAGAAGCCTCAACACCCCAGAAGGTCAGTATGTCTATTATATAGAGTGGAACAGGGAAGTGGGGTTATTGTATAGAGCTGGAAAAAGGAGGCAGCTACAGTTAACTTCAGTTGGAATAGTCTCTCTGTAGGCGAACGGTCTTCAGGTCTTAAACATAAAGCTGGAAGCTTCAATGGACATTCTCTGGGCAGTCAACATTCACATTTGGACCTAAGAAGGCTTTGCCACCCCTGTGGGACTGAGACATTGGTCCATGTCAAGCAACACACATTCACTCGGGACATCATTGTCTTCCTACAGGTACCTGTGAGACTCTGGTTGCATTGTCATGAATCAATCAGTGTTAGTTAGGTTGTCTATGACTCTGCGAAGAGGCATTTTATTTAGTACATATAGTTGGTTCCTACTTTGAACTCATAACCAACAACACCATAGCCCACGCTAAAAAGTCTCACTTTATGTATGCATTTACTACATCACAGCCTTCTTGTGCCTTGGGACACCAGCCAGTGCTTTAACCCAGCTCTTGAGGATTGTTGGAAGTGGTGACACCATCAAGTAAATTCTACCAAATTAGAAAAACTTGTCACTGAACAGACTATGGGAAGGGCACTTGTCTACAGCCTGAAAGTTGAAACAAGAAGCATACCCAGCCTCAGCTGAGCACTAACATACTCTTTGAGAACTTCAAAATTTGTACCACTCTGTGTATGTCCAATAAGCGGCCATAGATGCTCAAGTGGTATTGACTTTGGAGTTACAAATCAATTTGAGCAAATAAAACAATTCAAAAATATGGAATTCCTAAATAATGATTGCTAGTTCATCCATTTGCCCAGATACATAGCTACTCATGCATCCAGCACACATTCACACACTCACACATGTGCGCGCATGCGCACACACACACACACACACACACACACACACACACACGGCTGCATCCATTACCCCAGATAGGAAGTCCTGTTTCTGAATCATTTTTTCCACTTTCACCCTAATTACTTCTTGCAGCAATGGTTTTATCAAAGTCTCTTCTCAATCACTACAACCTTCCTTCAGTAACCATTCTCAATTCTTTCATATAAAATGAAGCAAAGGAAAAAGAAGAGAAGCCATGCTTGTGTATGCTCTTGACCCTGCACATCTTAGCAAAGAGTTGACCATTCTCTTCCCCTAGATACTGAAAGTCATCATCAGACCACTGTCCTTTCACTGACCCTGTTCCTTCACCCCCCAACAGTAGTCAAACCATTACTCAATGGCTACCACACTTCTCTTCTTAAGACCATTTCTTCACTGCTGAGTTCCGTTGACACCTCCTCACAGTGACCTTTCTGTGCCACATTCTGCACTTGACACTGTACCACATCAGAGACATGTGGCTTCCCTCAGAACTCACCCAGGTTTCTACGACTCCCGCTGCCTTTTAGAAGTCACAAGTCCTAATTGGACGTTGGCCCATTCCCTCATGGCATAAATATTCCCCAATACTTTCAAGCCCTGGTGTGCCTTCCCAATTCAGCCCCACACTGACAGCTCACCACAACCTCATGCAGAGTCTTCCCCTTGCCTGTGTGGTTTTCTTCCTTCCCCCATCCCTCACCGCTGGCCCAATACCTTGGTATGTTTCAGTTCAGTGTCTTATAAAATACAAAGTCTACGTTGATGGTGGGGCACAGTACTTTTCAATAGATGACATTTAGAACTCTGCTACTTATATCTCCAATCCAAATCAGGCAGGGAGGCACAGATCATGGAACACAAGGACAGGGTTTCAGCAAAATGGGGTTCATCAGCAGACGTATGGCAAAGGGTGTGCAGCTGGCATTCTAGGCTACTGGTGGCCTCTAAATGTTGCAATGTCCGTATCCACTGGCTTCACACCCACAGAGTCCATCAGTCAAGAGTGAAAATACTTTTAAATGCATCTGTGATGAATATATACAGACTTATTTTTCTTATCATTATTCCAGATATAATACAATGCCAGAATGATTTACAGAACATGAATGTGGTCTTGGGTATTATAAGCTATGTATAGATAATTAAGGCAGATGAGACAACATGCACTGTGGTACATCACAGATGTGGATATCCTTGGATGTGGGTACATGCACAGGGTCCAGGAAGCAATCCCCTCATGGAAGAATCAAAGGACAAGCTTGTTTCCTCCGTCTCCTGGGATTGGCATTGTCTCTCACTGCTTAGTCCTAGGAGTTTGAGGGATGAAAGTGGCTACATAATGGCTAAGGAGAGTGAGAGACCAATGGGGTATGGCCATGAAGGGCAGACTTTGCCAAGAACAGAAAGTGGCGTACTTCCATGGAGTCTGCCCTCAAGACAAGGTAAAGGGGCATTTCACTAATGAAGTGCCACCAGCCTCATTGGTGGGACCAAGAACTACCGAAAACTACCATCCCCTTCCTAGACCGTCTTGACAGTTCCCCCCTTGCGTGCTTTTTGCATTGTGTGGTTGACAGATGGAACAGCAGGGCCGATGTGAGGTACGTATTTTCTTCTTGTGTTTGGTGGACAGATGGAAGGCAGGGATGATGTTTAGTTCTTGGTACACTGAAACCCAGCACAGAAAAAGTACTTAAGAAAGGTTTTATTCTTTTATCAGATTCGGGAAAAACGAGAATTTATAGTTTATTACCTGGATTTCAGAAAAGCAGTGCCTATGTTTGAAGCCATGCTCCTTTAAAAAAAATGCATAGAAAATGTAAAACGTAAGTAAGGCATCTAAAGCAAAATGGAGTGTCTAAATGAAGGAGGTATTAAGTTACTATGGGAAAAAAAATTAATTCATTCGAGGAAAAATGAGATGAGTATAACAGAGATTAATTAAAATTCAGTTTATCAGATTTTTCTCAGGAGATTGACAATTTAGTCAAAGGGAAATCTTATTTAAGTGCATACGTACACATTGGCTTAGACGTGTCCTGTGCACTAAAGTGGAGACAGAGAAAATCTGTGTACGCCAAGTAATTAGCCACCTCCAAGTCGGTGCGCGTGGACGTTCTAAACTGAGGCAACGTTTTCTCCAGATGATGCGTTTCTAGAACACCACAGACAGGAGGCCATCGCAGACTTTCCTGTCCATGAAGCTGACATACACTCCCGGGTAGTCATCTGTAAAGGCCCATGGGACAGCCCATCTGGGACCTTTCCCTTTCTTTTGGCTTCCACTGATCTTCCTCCCTTGTGCTTCCTTCCTCTGGAAGAGTCTTTTTCTGATTCCCTTGTGGCCCCTCTTCTACTGCCCATTCCTCAGAACTCACCCTGGTCTTCATGGTCTCCTCAGTCCACAGCCTCCCTCAGATAGCTCACCTGCTGCCCCAGCTTTAACACAAACACCTGTATGATCGTCTCCTTGCTTCACCCCCATGTTTCCAGTTTAAAGAATACCAAACGCCATAAATAGAAGCCCACTGGCTCAATTAATTTTCTGACTTTCAGCCTTTCCCTTCCTCTCTTGCCTCAGTGTGCACATCTGTTAAATGGAGGCAATCAATGCAGGGTCCTTATGAGCAACTACTTCCTCCCCAGAGTAGATGCTTAGCTAAAGTCAGCCTCTGAGGTAAACACTCTTATTGCTTCAAGCCTGTGGCCAGCATCACATCATGGTGTAAGCACAGGACAGAAGAAAGCCACTTAAACTATGACCATGGATCAAAAACACGAAAGATACATTATAAGGTCCCAGAGTCTCCTTCAAGGGCTCTTCCCAGATCGCCTACAAGTCTCCCATAGTCTTCCCACCAGCACTGCCTAACACTAAGCCTTTGCTATGTGGGCCTTTGAGGGAGAGTCCAAAATTAATTTAGGACATTTTGCAAAATCCAAATCCAGAACTGATGGCGTCTTTTCCCATGGAGATTAAACCAGTCTCTCCCACAGCTACCTCCTCTCTTCCCTCCCCTCCACTCTCCTCTGTCCTCAGTTTCCCTTCCCTGTCCTGTCCCTCCCTTCCCCTTCCATCCCCTCTGCACCCCTTTCCTCCCTTTTCTTTCCCCTAACCACCCCTCCCCGTCTCTTCACTTCCCTTCACATGGGTGCATTTTGTACAAAGCACAGGTTTGGGGTTCACGCTCCCTGTAGCCCCCATGGGCCATTCCCATCCTTAGGATCTAACTAGACAGTCTCCACTGAGCTTCCCTCCCTGCTCTGTCTCCAGATCCCCTGCCGTTTTTGTACCTTCTTGACCAACAGTCACCCCGCACCTCACATCTATGGAAACCTTCTCATGACTGCTTTCTGAGTCTGGTACCTCAGATCTCAGCTAGCTTGTGCCCACCTCAGGGAGCTGTTCAGACATCTCTTATGAAGCAAGTTCCTCATACACGTGTGTTTCACTCCAACAGTGTTCCAGGGACTGTCGGTTCATAGTGAATAAAACAACTTTATCACTCATAGACCTACAGCTCCTAGGAGAAATGAAGAAATCTCCTTTAAACACATTCCCACTAACACATCTATAGTCGAGCTGTGAGAAGCAAAAGATGTTTTTATATGATTAAATTGTGAGACCCAGCTTAGTTTATATCTGGGACTAAGGAAGATTCCATCATGAGGATGACTTGGTCAACTGCTTGTTGCTGTGACAAAACACCCACACCCACAGGCTTCATAGACAAGAGTTTTGTTCAGCTTGCAATGGTGAAAAATCTAATTCTAAAAACAGCCAGTCTCATTCATCTGGGTCCTAATAGGAGCCTTTCACAAAGGACATCACACTAGCGCTGTGACAGAATCACCTAGAAATAGAGGTCAGTTGTATTATGGCATGAGAAACCAAAATGATTTGGGAGCCAAGATCACTTTTCACAGACAGCCCCTGCAGGAACTAACCAGAATCCCATTCAAAGGTGATCACCTCCTGCTAGGCCCTACTTCTTTGAAGTTCCACCACCTCCCCACATGGCCACACTGAAGGCCAACTTTCCACACAGCCTGGATGACAACAGCCAAGGGATAGCAGGGAAGATGTAGAGCTGAGACCTGGGGGTAGGCTGGAGGGAGTTGGCCATGGAATCCTTCCAGTTTTCAGAGCTTCTAGGTTGGGCTAGACATCGACTTTGCCTCTGGAGATGAAACCGAATGGTTGGAAAAATAAGGGGGTAAAATTTGGGCACATGAAGAAAAACAACGCAGTAATGAGCAAGGGGAACAGCTACACTAAAGCCTGCTCATACCCTCTCACCAACCAGATCAAATGAGATCCCAGTGTGCATCTAAAACCAACGCTCAAAATATGCAGCAAAGCAGAACCAGACCATCAGACCAAAGAGCTTCTGCTCATCAAAGCAGCAGTCAGCCCAGTGAAGAAACAACAAAGGAGGGGGAAATATTTGAAAATGAAATCTGAGAAGGGATTAATATCCAAAATACATGAGGAGTTTAGACAATTCAAACGGCAGAAAACATCCCAGTTCTGGCACAAACATCTGAATAGGCATTGATTGTTTTTGTCTTTTTATGTATTTTTTAAATTAAAATAGAACTACATCATCTCTCCCTTTCTTCCTTCTAATCTCCCCCTCCCACTCTCAAATCTATGGCTTCTAAGCCTTCAATTGTGTGTGTGTGTGTGTGTGTGTGATATATTTCCAAATTCTGAAATGTGTACATATAACCTACTACTCAGACAATCTAATGCTATTTGTGTGTATGATTTTAAGGCTAACCATTTGGTATGGCATAACCTATTTTTGCACTCTTCCCTGTGGTAGATAATTCCTCATGCTGTCCTCTTCCCTGAGGAAGACTATTTCTCTCACTGATGGCATTCCTTCAGTGACTTTAGCTCTTTGTCTAGGGTTGAGGACTCATGAGCTCTTCCCCCTCTGTGTTAGCATGTCTATAGTGTCACACTTCTTTAGGTCATGTGTAGTAGCCATGTTAGTGAAATTTCAGGGATGTAACTTCTCCGACATTTCTAGGAGACAAGGTCTCCCAAGAATCTTTCTGTTCCTCTGGTTCTTATAATTTTTCTGCTCCTTTGTCCTGAGCCTTAGGTGCAGGAGTTGTGTTGGATGTGGATTAGTTTGAGCTGAGCACCACATGATCATTTAGTCTATTTTGAATGGCTGTGGTTTTCTGTAAAAATCTTCATCTGAGTCATCGACAGTTATTTGATAAGGGATGAGACCTATACTTACCTGTGGGAATAAGGATAAATAATTAGAGTGTAATTAGAAACTATACTGGATTAGTAAAATGGCAGCTATCAATTCTCCTTTTAGATCCAAGATTTCATTAGCCCGGGGTCGTTTGCTAAGTTGCCAGTCCCAGGCATGATTTCCCTCTTGTGGAGCAATGGGTGAAGAAAAACAATAAATGTTTCTAACTGTCTGTGAAATTCAAATCAAAACTACCATAAGATATCGCTTCACTACAGTAAGAACCGCGATTACCCAAGAGAGAGGAGGTGACACATGCTTGCATGAAGGCGGGGCCCAGAGGACCCTAACACATTGGGAAAATATAAATTAATACAGCCGTTATGGAAACAGTAGCTTCCTCACAAAGTCCAAATATAACCGTCACATATCAAACTAGCTACAGATGAGCGTATAGATGAGGGGAAGTGAAGTCAGCATGTGGCAGAGCACTCCCCCGCAGCACTCTTCTCAGCTGCCCAGATGTGGAAGCACCCTCCGTGCAGTGCTGAATGAATGGTGCCGAGCAGTGGGAGGAGACAGCCACAGGGACATCCTGGTCCTTGCCTTCAGAACAGATCCTGTGCAGCATTTCGATCAAGACTGGAGGGCACTGTGTTGTTGTGGTGTTTGGGTTTCTCTCTTTTTGTCTTTGGGGACCTACCACCCAGCTCCCAAATACACAGAGACTTATATTTCCTTATGAATGCCCAGCCTTAGCTTGGCTTGTTTCTACCCAAACAGAATTGTCTTAAATTATCCCATTTACCCTTTGCCTCTGGGCTTTTACCTTTCTCCACTTCTGTTCATCTTTTCTTTTCTTCTTATTCTATATCTGGCTGACCCCTGGCATCCTCCTTTCCTCTTTTTCTCTCTCCTTCCTCTTCTACTCTTCTCCTTCCATTTATTCTTTCTGCTTGGAGGCCTGCCTATTGCTCTTCTGCCTAACTATTGGTCATACAGCTCTTTATTAGACCAATCAGGTGTTTTAAGCAAGTAAAGTAACACAGCTTCACAGAGTTAAACAAATGTAACCTAAAAGAATGCAACACATCTTTTCATCATTAAACAAATATTCCACAGCATAAATAAATGTAACACATTTTCAACTAATATTCCACAATAGCACTGTGCTAAACAAAGTATGTCAGGCATAGAATGCCCTGACTTACCCTGGATTTTAAAATACTAAAGTCATAGAGGATAAAAATGGAACAGTAGGCGACTAGAGAGATGGCTCAGAGGTTAGGAGCACTTCCAGAGGTCCAGAGTTCAATTCCCAGCAACCACATAATGGCTCACAGCCATCTATACTGAGATCTGATGCCCTCTTCTGGCAAAGAGCACCATATACATAAAATCAATCTTAAAAAAGAAAAAAAAGAGAAAATGGATCAGTGTTCATAAAGGGTGGGAGTAGAGAAGGCTACAGAAAGACTGGTCAAGGTTGAGGATTTAAAGAGCAAAGGAGAAATAAAATCATATGACCTGTTACGTAGTATGGATGTCTGTCATAAATGACAATGCCTATTCTTAAAATTGTAAGTAAAAAATATATATGCAAGCTTCTATGTTATTTTGAGTGGCTCAGACATTTCAAAATATTGTGTCATACATCATAAATGTCTATGTGTGTGTAAATGTTTGTGTGTGCATGTGTGTCTTAAAAAAAGTGAAATGCATCTTTTAAATCTCTGGAGATATAAGGGTAAAGAGACAGTATTTTACTGGAGCAATGGAGTGAGCACTCACTCATGATCTGGGATCCTCATCTCACAAAAACACAAGATCACAAACACCTCACAAAATTCTGAAGTTTAGCATTAGGGGCAATAAATAGTATGAAGGTATGAATTAGCTAAATGCTTTCCCCAATGACCCAACTTTCTCTGTTTTCCTGTCATCATGACAAGGATCTAAGCACAGCAGAACTTTAAAGCTCACTTCTGAGGAAGGAAGAGTGTGTTTGTTCAAGCTCTAGTGCCTTGAGGGAAAGAGAAAGCAAGCTGGTGGTGATGCTAAGTCTCCAGGCTTGAGTGGTTACTGGACAGTACTAGGTTGACCAGCACAGCTAGGTGCTAACCATGTGCCTTTGCTGTAATTAATCAAACCATTATCCAGTACCATCCATGGTGTCACCTACACCCCATCAGCCTAGTGACCTCAAAGCCTATCAGAAAGTAGGGCAGCCTCACAGCAAAGATTTGACCCCAGCTGTCCTAGGGTCTCTGTGATGCTAAGTGGAAACACCACCCTCCTTTTACCTCCAATTATTATTGTATCAGGGACTGCATAATGACATGCTTCTTGATGAAATAACTTGAAAATATCTGGACACATTAGCATGCCTGAACCCTAAAGAGGCACAGAATAAACGCTGGAGTAACCTGTGATTTTAAGTTGAATTCTTTGATCACGCTAGAGAGTCTTGAAAACAATTTTTAATACTATGTCATTATGTTGGAAATTCAAGTTTTTGAGCCACCCAACATTTTTTAGACAAGTCCCCAAATTCTAAAAGCACATACGTAGGCCTGTGTGGAAGCCCATTTAGCAGTGTGCACATTTTGCATGGCTTGACCATTCACAGTCACCCAACAGTCACAAATGAATGGCTGCACAGCTGACTTATTTTTCTGGTCCACCTCCCAGTCAGAAAGCATTTATTGAGTATAAAACATCACACATGACATAAACAATCTCCAGCAATCCTGGCTCTCAAACATTTGAGTGGCTGTATATTCAGTAGTGAATAGCTTGTTTTAGCTTGAAGCTAAAGAGGAGATACAATTGAAGTTTCATAGCTCCATAGTTCCCCTTAGGCCCTCTAAAATGATATTATGAGTGCCATGTGTAAAGGGCCACATTAATGCAATGGTGGATGACTTTTCTTTTACATTAATTTACACTACACATGCCCTATCTTATGATCATTAAGCATATTTGAAAATTAATAATGATGCCCTCTTCTTACTAATTAAAAGCCAAGTACAGATGAATTATGTTTGATTCTAGACAACATTCTAACGTAACCCCCCCCCACTGTATTCTCTTTAATTGTAATGGAAAGATAGAAATTTTGTTTGCATTCGCATTATATAGACTCAGAAAATCTTTATTGAGTGGCTGTTTTGTGGAAGGCCCGGAGCTGGACATCAGAGGACCAGTAAAGACCTGGCACACCATGACACTCCTCTCATAGAGGGTGTGGAAACCGTCGCTTGTTTAACTGTCTGGTCTATTTATTCCCGGAGAAGATGGTTCTACACAGTAACTTTTAATACAATGTGTGGCGGGATAAAAAGCAGCATGCAATTATCCAATTTTCATCTACTTAGATTTTAATGACCATACTTACTTGCCCATTCAATTTGGTAACTTTTAGCCCAGAGGCACTTAAGTAGCAGTTTGAAACCTGAGATTCCCCAGATTTATTTCCATGTGGCCATTACTTGTTGGATCCCTATGTTATAATAGGCTGGTTTTTGCTCAAAATTATGTTCCTTTTAAACAGCCCATATTCTGATTAGGTGGCAAGCCTGCACTCTATTGTTCTGTTTCAAGAGAGTGGTACCCACGTGAAGGTGATAAATAGAACCAATGGGATAAGACGCAACCCTCAGTTCATTAAGAGGAAGCAAAATAGTTTTGCTTTCTCCGTGTTGATCATGATCTCCCAAATAAGCACTGCCTCCCCTCCATATACATTAGAAGATTGCACAGTAATGAAGGATAGGGGGGCTGGAGGAAGTCAGCCTATATTATGGAAGTGCTAGAAGAAGAAGAAGAAGAAGAAGAAGAAGAAGAAGAAGAAGAAGAAGAAGA
>LOEQ01002734.1:68381-84774 GCA_001685075.1 Bramus lutescens
AGAGAGAGAGAGAGAGGCAGGCACTGGGTGTGTAGGATTAGTTGTCTGGTTTTCCATTGTCAGCGTGTCCAAGCCCAAATAAAAAAGGTCAGATTCTTACTGTTAGATGTTTGATCCCTGGTTGCTGGGTTCCTCTCCCACTGATGCAATAAGCCAAATCAAACCGAATTTAAAAATCCAGATGTAATAAACAGGGCAATGCAAAGCAGAGCACCCCAGGGGACTCTCACAAAAACAGGAGACAGAACACCAAAGCAAGTGTATCTTTGGAGCAGGTCTTAAACAGCTGGTAGGCGTGGTCCTGGCATCTTGGTGGGAGGAGCTGTCAATGGTGTGGCAGGCTTTCTCAGGGGCAGAGTCTGTCCAAGCAGCTGCTCCAGGGAGCTGCTAGTTGGTGTGATGAGGGCGGGATTTGGAATGCCCCCCCCCACACACACACCACACACACACACATACACCACTGGAGATCAATGATAGGGCTCTCTTTTGAACAATGACCTTCATTTTGGGTAATTTCATGAGTGACCATTTAGCTTTCCTAGACAGAAAGTAGAGATTAAAGGTTAAGAACGCTGGCTCCTCTTCGAGAGGACTTGGGTTCAGTCTCCAGCACTCACATGATGGTTCACAGTCTATTCATAATTCTGGTTCCAGGGGATCCAATGCCCTCTTCCAGCCTCCTCAGACACCAAGAATGAATGTGGTACACAGATGTGCATGTGGGAAAAACACCCACATACATAAAATAAAATTATCTCTTAAACTTTTTTTAAGAAAGAAGATTGAGTGATAAGATTTGAAAATGGCACAAGGAAACTATGTAAATAGAGGAATCCCTATATGGTCCCATAGTCACTAAAATACATAGTTGCACATACCTTTCCCTACACTCTAGCACATTATCCTAAAGAATGAAAAAAATGTAGGAAGAAGAAGTGAGCCTGGGCATTTTATCCAAATAGAAGGATGAACACCAACTGAGAAAGACAGTTGAAATTATCAGGCATGACAGATCAAAACTTGATTGGACATTTAATTAATTTCTCTCCCCTTTCTGCACTCATGACTGATTGAGAGCTTGGGAAGAAGCCGAGATGGGCTGCAACCAAAACACAGACAGTCAATTATATCTCATCTTCTGTACAAGTACTATTGTTACTGAGATTTTGAAGGTCAGCTACATCTGAAAGATCCCAGGTTTCCACCTCTGTGTCTTTGCTCAATGACTCAAAAAAAAAATAGTTAGAGACTGTATATGTCAGTCTAAGACACAAATAAACAAACAGAAAAGGCACATTGAATAAAAATTGATAGTATAAGACAAGTTGAACTTCTCAATGGCTCCTGTAATATAACTTTAACTCCAGAGAATCAGATGTGTCCGCTGTACGAATTTCTCCCAGCAAGTTCCCCTTCTCTGAAAGGAATATATAGCACACAAAAGTGGGCCCAACTCTATTGCCAATGTCTGCCCTCTAAATCCATGGCCTAACTTCTGCACCAGGCTCAGTGGGGCCCAAATAGAGCCAATATCTCTCTCTTGAGAATTTATATCATAAACATAGAAGCTGGCTTGCTGTAACTGTTGGAACAGAGTGTATTCAGTGACATTGCAGAAGACGCAAGCATTTTATATTTGATCCAGGAAGCTAGAAGCTGGCCAGCTTTCTTCTCCTTCCATAGACCTGGTTGGTCAACTCATGTTGTGTTCTTTGAAATGCCAGCACATATCTCAGCCAATTTCCTCCCTTATGTTAAAGTTGGCGAAAGTTTATTTCACTTGTTTTCTACTTAAAAGATTGTTGCGATGCCAAAAACATGTGAACAAGAAATTCCTAGAAACTGCTGTAACATTCTAGACCTTCTACCACTTAGTCTAAGAAAAGAAAATAAAGATAGGGAGAATGAATGCTCACTTCGTCTTTGTTTATGCACCAAGACTGAAGGGTCATTGAATCTGATAATGGTTGCAAATTTTCAAGATTTCCAACAGAAATTTCTAGAAGATGAAATAAATACCAGAATGCCACTACCTTGGACCAAAGGCTGCTATGTTACAGCACATTGCCACACAGGGGTTGCATATCATAATCCTACATATCAGGTGTTTACATTAAAATTCGTAAGAGTGGCAGAATTACAGTTATGAAGTAGCAATAAAATAGATGTTATGGATGGGGTCACCACTTTTTGAGGAAGTGTATTAAAGGGTCACAGCATTAGAAAGGTTGAGAACCATTGTTATAGAATGAAATGTTCCAGGATGTAGTTCATAGGATAACTTCCCCAAAGATGCCCAAGGCTTGCTCCTCTGACATGGTTAGTCTTATAAAGCATGCATCAGGTTAGATGGATGTCAACAGAAAACTGACTTAAACTCATGACAACAGACAAAAGAACTGAATGTCCCATCACTGAAGGATCCAGGCAGATTCAATCCACTACTAAAAGAATCTAGATTGATCAACAGGAAGGCCATAAAAGAAAATGGCCATAAAACAGAAAGCTTGGGACTATTGAAGGCAGCTGAATAAACATATTAATTTCTGAAACAAAACCTTGTGAAGGTTTTCAACTAAACTGCTAATATTTCTGACTCTACGAATAAACTAAGTTCATGAAATGGTCTAAGCGTTTAAAAGAACTACTCATGTTATAAATAAAGCATAAACTGAGGCTTATGTCTATGAAAAGACCACCTTGCAATGTTTTGTATAACCATGAGATGACATAAGTTTTAGTAATACTGCATATACTATATAGTATAATACAACTATTATGTATATGGTATTTAATATGATGTAGTACTACATATATCTTTGTAGTAGAAGAATGAATATAAAATATACTACATTTGACAAAAACTTACCCAAATTGTTTAAGAGTTTGTTCATGTCTGAAGGGCAGAAGAAGGTGACTCTAACTATACCATTAACACTTGCCCACATTAAGGATGCATTGATTCCCCTCTAGCCCATTATAAACTGCTGTGCTCACCATTTATAGACTTTTTGGTTTTGCTTATTGAGAAGAATACTTTTAATATTAAGGAAGGGTTTTCAAAAAACAGTGTGTATGTGAAAACTGACTAAAATTTTAAAAAATCTATCTGTGGTCTAGCTACAAGATGATTGAGAGAGCTGTTTTGCCAGCTATTTATTAGCATTTGGAGAGGATAAACAGTAATGAGGGTGAGGAACTAGGTGGAACCGGGTATAGGCTTTGGAGTAATGGCATGAAATTAAGAAAAGGGAAATTTAGGTTGATTACCAATTACCAATTGAAAATCTTCTTAATGCCGAGGTCTATTAGACTGTAGGGTAATCTTGCGAGGGAAGTGGTGGGACTCCCATTGCTTGGATATTTAAAATTAGAGTGGACAGAGCACCATCAAGGGCACCCCGTGGCGAGCCATCTACCCTGTTGTGTGAATGAGTGAGTTCACCTTGGTTGCCTTTATAGGCTCAAACTTCCATTTGACCTGGGGATAGAAGAGGGAAAAAGAAAAGGCATGCGGGTCTGCTCCACATGGCTCAGGATTTGCCCAGATGATCATGGGATCATCTGGAAATATTTCTTCTGCTTCTCATCTGGGGCAGACTCTGAACACTTTGATGAAAGCTCCAAAGAGACAGTTTTGTTGGCAAGAAACACCTTCCCAAGATATATGTTTTCCACCTGGATGCCGACATCTTTCTGAGAGTCGTAGAAACCAATATCTTGTGTCAGGCAGCTCTCTGCTTTCCAGTACAGTAAAAATTAAAGCAACCAGGCAAGTGACATTTTAATAACATGGCTATTGGGGCATGGTGGGTGTGCATAGTCTTTCTTTCCTAAAAGGCAAACAGACGGAAGGAATGGACGATGAGAAAGAAAGCTAGGAGAAGGGGAACAGATTTGATCAGCAATTGATAAGCATTCTGCCGTGTGCCAGCAGTCAAACAAAGTAGACATGCGTAAAAATGTGAAATATGGTCATTTCTCTTTGTCTGTGGGAGCTCATTTTGTCACCTAAGGGAGGATTTCAGAGAAAAAGGTCTTTTACTTAATGTCTATGTAAGTTTAGCATGTCAGTGCAGAGTTGGTTTAATCGGCTGATTTTAACCATAGGGATTCTGCCAGTCATCATAAAATAAAACCACGTATTATATGTAGGTGATATTGATCTCTTTTTGGAATGTTCTGGGTTAAATAAAAATACCCAGATTAATGAAAACCCAAAGACATACAGTGTGACATAACACACACCCTGTGATAGTGTGTCTCCATTCCGAATCACTCGTTGAAATTTAGGTGTCACTGTGGTGGCAGTGGGACCTTGGAGAGGTGATTGGGTCAATGAGCGGGACTGAGTTCCTGCCCTCATGAGACTGGATGAGCCTCTGTGTTCCCACACATTTCTGTGTTGTCTTTCCTACACACCTATTTGTCCTCCTTCCCATTCCCTCCATGCACTGAAGCAGCAAACGCCCTGGCCACTAATATACTCTTGGACTTCCCATCCTCCGGATGAGAAATCGATAAATTTTTCTATGCAAATTACCATCTTGGCTTTTCTTTTAGAACAAATGAAAATGGGCAGTAGGCAAAGATTCACCACTAGGCTACTTGTTGAGTGGAGAGGAGAGTGAGGGCCGGTGATGGGTGATAATTAGACATCCAGCTTCTAGGGTACTCGTTTATGGAAGTAACGCAGAAGAGTCTGAAGCGTTATATGGGTGCAGCAGAGGTCCTGTTCTGAACATCTGTATTGAGCAGGTCATGTCTCCACTATGATGATGACATCAGGTACTCTTATTTGTCCCTGTATATTTCTACCTTTCTCATGGTAGGGGGTTATAACCATCATCCCTGGCCTTCAGAGACAGGAATTAAGATGCAAAAGGAGTTTCAGAACTATGCAGTGCTTAGTCTCTGTTCTGATGAGTGTGTGTGCACGTGTGTGTGTGTGTGTCTAGGTGTATGTAAGTCTCTTTGTGTACTTATGCTTGCGTATGCCTTTGAATGTGTGTAAGTATATCTAGTGTATCTCAGTGTGTGTGTGTATGAGTATGTGTGAATCTGTTTGTGTCTGAATGTGTGTGCCTGTGTGTTTAGATGTATAAGTGTGTGTGTATCTGTGTATATGTCTCAGAGTGTGTGCCTATGTGTTTGTGTGTGTGTTTCTGACTCTGAATGTGTTTGTGTGTATACATATATACGTACATATATGTGTGTGTGTGTCTATGAGTGTGTATGTATAGCTGATTTATGTGCTTCTCTTTGAGTATTTTGGTATATTTCTCTGTGTATATATGTGTTTGTATAAATTTCTGTGTGTGTGCCTGAGTGTGTATATGTATCTGTGTGTCTTTAAGTATGTGTAAGCTCATCTGTGTGTCTCTAAGTGTGTGTATGTACATATACATATATATGTATGTGTGTCTATGCATCTGAATATGTGTATGTATATCCAAGTATGCATCTCTGAATGTGTGTTTGTGTAGCTAAAAGAAATTAGAACACTATGTCTTAGGCATCTTATGTTCTCATGTGCTGTTCTCAATTCCCTCTCAGTTTTTTTCTTTGACGAACGCTTTGTGTGTCTGAGTTTAACATTCTTCATATTATCACAGTTCTGTATTCTGACTAAGGCAGTAAAAATATTCCTCCCAAACCAATTCCACACATGAAATTAATAATTTCTAGAGAAGTCTGACTCTTTTCTCTCCTTATGTGATGAACAATTCTTCAAGAACAGAAGGATGTGTGGATATTATGCCAGACTTCATGCAGCTATTTCTTGCCTTTCCCCCTTTCCTCATACCTAGGATTAAATCCAAGGCCTTGCACATGTCAGGCAGGTTGTACTCCCAATGAGCTGCAGCCTCAAGCCAGCGTTCATGCAACCTAGTCTCAGAACTTCCTGAGAGACTGTTCACATGCTGTTGCTTGGAGAAGGTGTTGTGAGGGAAACTGCCACCTCTGCTGGGTCAGCAGTGAGCAGTGTCCTGACTATAGGCTGTCCCCAACACCCAAAGATCTGACTTGGTCACATCCAGAATGCATGCAGACAGGCAGCACATTTTCTACCTCACAGGCCCGGGAGGAAATCAGAGGGACTAGACTAGCTGAAAGAGCAGCTCTCCAATGAGCTGCACTGTCTCCACAGGGAAGTCAGGGAGCCGCCTTCCTGAAAATGAATGCATTTAGTCAAGAATCTTCTCTTCTAGGTCCTTGTTCATAGTCTGCGAAACTCTCCAGTCACCAGTCAGAGAACCCCAAAGTCAAATTCCAGGCATTCGCACTGACTGCTTGCTGTTCATCTGAAATACAAGCCGAAGGTTTTTCTTCTGAATGAGCAGTGCCTCAGAGAACTTTCATTTCAGATTTACTCAGAAAAACATGGCAAAAAAAATTCTGGTAATTTTTGCTTCTTACATTTAGATTAAGGGGATAATTCTCTCCTTAAACCTGAACATTGAAACTTATGTCTACAATGATAATGATAATTATTTACATTCTATGTAAATATAATTTTAAATACCTTCATGTATTTGATCATTTAAGAAACACTTAATTTTACATTACCAAAAGACAAGTTAATTCCATGATAGCTTAGTTTCATTAACTAATTGGTGGAAGGAAAGTTGAGTTGAAGCTATGAAACAATAAAATTCACACAATAGCCTTGACATAATAAGAGACTTATGGAAACTATGACCATTTAACATTATTTCTGTCATATGTAAAAGTGGGCTTTCAAATGGAAGTAGAATGTTCATATTCCATAAAAAATTATGACAGCATTTTTGGGATCAAAGTTTAGATACCCTTTCCCTGCAATTCTGTTTTGGTACCTGGAGCCATGCCTGATATCTGTTTTGGGGGACATGATTGATGTGGCAGAGGGTTCTCACATTCTAACTTCTCCCATTGATCCCCTGATGCCTTTCACAAATCCTCCTGGCTGTAGCTGGTGTGAATTTGTACTTGTTCTGAGACCATGTGCCCAAAATTAACTGCTAAACTTCAAAAGATGAAAGTGTAAGGTCAGTTGCAGATTAAGAGGTCTCTAAAGGTTCCAGAAGCTTTCTTTCTCTTCATTGGTGACTATGAAGTGCTACACAGTGCCCAGAAAGCAGCTGTTCATGAAGGATGAGCCCAAGGTCTTTACAATGGGATCTCCATCTGACAAAGGTAGGGTACCTACTTCTGTGTTCTTAGGTACTGATTGTAGGGACAGAACTCTGCTCCAGGTTGGAGCCTTGGGACCCTGCATGAAGACTTGGCAAAGTCCCAAGGTTGACTCCAGAGTGCTCTCATATGTGCCTAGTCCCCCATGCTCAGACCAGGTGTGGGCACCACTGTTTTGCAAATGCAGAAAGGAAAAGGTGGCTGTCATTTCCAAAGGTCCGGAGCCACTAAGAAGCAGGCATGGGAGTAAAAGTATCTAACTTCAAGCTGCTGTCAAGCTTTGACTGGCTAACTTAGTTACAATCCACCCTCCACTTTTAATTAATGAGGCAGAATTTGAAATAATATTTCAAAGCCAAAGGGTTGAGAAGCTGAGAAACGTTGAAGGCCAGAGACTCTGCCTTACTCAAGTTTCATATTGCTTCCCTATTCTTTCCCAACCAGATAAAGAAAAAAAGAGGGCCGAAGGAAGAAAGAAAACACGTGGAAGTCTAGAAAATCCATTCTGCAAATAAAACCCAGAAAAGATAGTATATTTAGATGACATCCCCCATAAAAAAATGAGGAAGTTATTTTTTTAAATCAGTGCCCCAACTTTAAAACATACCTTCAGTTAGGATCAGCATCAAAATCTAAGACCCAGTTCAAAATGAAACCATGAGATCCCTGGTGAACTCGTTAGTTGATTTTTTGCTTTTTAGGTTTTTTTTTATTGTTATCGTTGTTTTTCAACTTGGCTCATAGCTGGGATCATATGGAAAGAGAGAACCTCAGTTGAGAAAATTACTCCATCAGTTGAACCTGTAGACAAGGGTACTGGCTGGCTTGGGGTATTTACTCGACACAAGCTAGAGTCATCAGAGAGGAGGGAGCCTCGGCTGAGGAAAAGCCCCCATGAGAGCCAGCTGGAAGGCATTTTCTCAATTAGTGATCAATAGGGGAGGGCCCAGCCCATGGTGGTTGGTGCCATGCCAGGGCTGCTTGCCCTGGGTTCTGTAAGAAGGTAGGTTCAGTAAGTCAAGGGAAGCAAGCCAGTAAGCAGCTCTCCTCCATGGCCTCTGCATCAGTTCCTGGTTCCAGGTTCCTGCCCTATTAAAACTCCTGTCCTGACTTCCTGTTCAGTGATGAACAGTGGCTTGGAAGCATAAGTCAACTTCCTCCCCTTGACCATGCTTTTTGGTCATGATGTCTCATCCCAGCAAGTCTGTAGGGCATTTTCTTGATTGATGATTCATGCCAAGGGTCCATCCCACTGGGAGTGGTACCACCCCTGGGCAGGTAGGTGGTCCTGAGTTGTGTAAGAAAGCCAGTGAGCCAGCCATGAGGAGCAAGTGAGAAAGCAGTGGTCCACGTCTTCTTCAGTTCCTCACACCAACTTCCTGCCTTGAGTCCCTGCCTTGAATTCCCTCAGTAATGAGGTATGATCTGGGAGTTGAAAAATGAAATAAACTCCTCACTAAGCTACTTTTGGTTGGTGTGTTTTATCGGAGCAGTAGAAACCAAACTAGGCCTCTTTGTTCCACAAAGAAGAAAGAGCTTAAGACCTGACAGCAGGGTATTAAGCCAAGCATGGGCCTGTCAGTGCATAGACCCCAGCTCAGAAAGTGGCCTTAGCTGGCATTGTTTTGCTTATACATTGCCTGGTTCTGCTTCAGTCACCTGATTTCAACTGAATACATAGGAATCCTAGCCTCCAGATCTAGTCATAAATAGAGCAGATTGATTTCTTATCAGGGTCTGGGTCTTCCATAGAAGTTCAGCCAGAATCTGACAGATTTTCTGTTAAGGACAGTGAAGGGTGCATGGGTACACTCATTAGGACAGAGCCTGAGTTATTCTGAAATTTTCCTCCTTAGTCCAAGCCTTAGGGAGTTGACTTTGAAAGCAGCATCTTTCTATTTATACTGCTATTGGAGTCCAGAATATTTTATCTTAAAGAAATACCCAAAGTCTGTATTGCCTTCAAATTTGGACATTTATCATTTACATTTGGTATAAGGGACAGTTATTGGTCTTCAATCATTGCATGATTCTCATTAATAAATCCCAAAGGCAGCTAAGGGGACTTGAACCTTCTCTAATAACAGATCCCACATGTCCCTGCTACTGTTCAGGCGTAGATAGAAGTCACGTCACCAAAAGAACACGACAACATCTCTTGTTAAGTGCATCCTCTTGGAGCTCTGACATCATTGGACGAGGAGAGCCAGTGAAGCAATCTACTAGGAAACATGTAGGAGAACCTGTCCGGGCCATACTGTGAAATGCAAATTCGGGTGATGGTACTCAGGATACAAGCGGCAGGTGCATTACCCCAGGCCTTCTGGAGCTGATCAGAAAAAGAAAACCAAACCAAAACAACAACCCCTACACACAGTTGAGCAGAGAAACAGTTCAGACCTCCTAGATTCTAAGGCCAAAAGCAGCAAGAGATAAGGTGAACATACGGATATCTTAGGGCTTGCTGCGGGAGAGGCAACATTAACAAATACCAACATCTTATGTTCTTATCGAGTGCCTTCAAGCTATTCAAAATATAGGCATGGGAGCTAAATGGCCCTGGCAGTTTGGTTGGTGTGCCCCTGTTTCCACACAGAGTCATCCCGTCATTCAATAGCATTTGCCATTGCCATTTTGTCAATAAAGCAAGGAAAGCATCGGTTTCTAGCATCCTGGATTTTTGTCGAGCCAAGCAACCCCCGTGGTACATGAAAGGCATGTCAAGGGATCTGACGTCATTGGAAATCATCGCAGCTTCATCATCTGCACAACAGGTGCACAAAATAGATGTTCAAAGTGCTTTCTATTATTTGGCTTTTTTGGAATCAAATCAGAATCAAGAACAATAGTGGCCATTTCAGATAAATTTACTTCTGCGCATTCTTGCAGAGCGAGCAGCTGTAGTTGAGGGAAGCAGGGAAGCTGGGGCTGCTAGCTGCTTAGAAGGTGGAGGCAAATACTTCTGTACTATGTATACAGTATACCCGTATGTAAAAATTTGCCTTTCATGTGCGAAGATAAAACTAGTTTTCTTTCCAGGATTGCATGATTCATTAATACCACACTTTAATAATTAAAGAGCACAGCTCTGGAGGCAAGAAGTAGCCAAGATAAAAGTTTGCAGACAATCCATTATTTTTCTCAGACAGTCCTGCTGAAGCGTCCGTGGAGATGCGGTTTACTGATTTAAGTTCTAAAATGGGCTGTTTAATAAAATATTGCATGTTTGTGTAGTTTTTCTCTCCCAGGCAGCATCTCTTAGGTCATCGGGCGTTGTGTTGCTAATGGCAGGGGGTAGGTGATGGGCAGTCCTCCCTCGTCCATCATTCTGTCCTCTCTATGGCCATTCTGGTGCCTCGCCGTTTCTTTTTGTAATTTTTTGAAGTTGGACAGGAAGAGGTTTGTTGTCCTTTCTGTCCTGGCTGTTAGCACACTCTTTTTTATTAGACATCATCCCAAGCAGGGAGAAGGAGGGAGGCAGGTCCCAGTGAAAGGAGCTCTATAATTGGGTGTAGTGGGATTAAGCTGTTATCGGAGTACCCTCT
Organism: Bramus lutescens; assembly: GCA_001685075.1. Taxonomy (NCBI): domain Eukaryota; kingdom Metazoa; phylum Chordata; class Mammalia; order Rodentia; family Cricetidae; genus Bramus; species Bramus lutescens. Next base: position 79,103 of record LOEQ01002734.1, read on the forward strand.
TCATGGATGCCCCATAAAGAACTCAATGGCAAAGCATTAATGAGTTATGAGGCAGCGGAGGAGGTAGGCAGAGCCCTGTTTGCATCGTTGTAGCTCTACTTAGGCACAAATTGTTTAGTAGACACTTGAAAGGCGCATCAAGCTTCAGACACATAAGCAGTCATTGTCTTTTATGATCATCCTATGCTCCTTCAAGTTTCGAGTTTCTGCTCTGCAGTTTTTCTCATATTTCAATAGTAATATTCAGTTTTGCTCCAACCTCAAGGCTCAACATCTCTCCAAGTTTTAGATCTCACACAGAGACAAATATGTATTTTAGAAAAGCTGGCCTCTTCTTTGTTTTTTCTTTTTTTTTTTTTAAAGCAAGACATCTGAATGCCAATGCCCCCAGGTGATGGGAAAAGGGAATAAAGTTGAAGGGCCCTGTCTTAGGCATAAAAATGCCAAAGCTGTTAAAAAGTAAATTAAATGCAAAAATTATAATGTGCTTTTATGTTCGAGTTGGGAAGAACCCCCAGGTCCCTCTGCTGAAGTCCAGGCTGCTGCTGCTGTTGCTGCAGGTGGAGACAGAAAGGATAGCGAAACTGTGTGGAGCATTGCAGATGCTCTGATAACGGGCTGGGACCGGACATGTGACGGGCAACTTTGGTGTGAGCCTGTATCTGATGCATTGCTCTGCGCTTAAACGGTGTCAAACTAGGCCCAGCCAATCCTCTCTTCCATGGGTCCCTTTCTAATGTTCCCCCCTTTGATATTGCAAAGCGGGGTGTTTTCTCCCCTCTGAAATGCCGTAGAGCTCTTCTGACAAAAGGAACGTGATGCTGTCAGTGAGGCCCACTTCTGTGTTGTTAGTTATCCTGCTCTGACCAGTTCTTCGTGCAAGGTGAGACTTCTGTACCATTTCCATGGAATTCAGTATCATTTAACTCGCCTTAACAAAACCGTCCCTTCCCGAATCTATGAGGATTCCCAGGCTTCTTCATATTAAACAAGTATGTCGCGTTAGACGTCCTGTCCGACGGTAAGGTTTTAAACACGATGTTTCCTCAAGTGACAGATTAACAAACTATTTAAGTCCCCCAGCAGGCTGTGTGTCCCCACAGTCGCCCCTATACTGCCTCTGTGGAAATCGGTCCAGCTTTTGTAACCTGGAATAGGCAAGCTAGGAAGGGTGCAGGCCTGGAAGCTGAGCTGCTGCTCCCTTGATGGAACCAGAGAAAGGGTCTGTACAGGAGATTCATTTCCAAGGAACCCTGGTGAATGCAGTTTCTTCTGTGTTTCATCCATCTTTCCTCCTTCATAAAATGGGCTTCCGTCCTCATGCATAAACCACTAGGTAGAGAAATGAGAAGTCTTTTTGCATGAAAAAACTAAATCCGAAGGTGTGTAAAGCACTTGACGTAAGAAGTAATTTTTCACTTTCTTTCCATTCGTTTTTTTATTGCTTTCCAGAATGAACCTCAGAAGCCAAAGAAACTTTGAAAAAAAAAGTAAGAAAGAAGGAAAAAAAAGAAAAAGAAAAAAAATTCACCGCTTTCAGCCCCAGCCCCAGCCAGACTGACAGGGGAGGGTTCTAACGAGACAGTTGCTCGCTGCCGGCTACAGTTCCCACTTTTGTTTCCTGTGGAAATCAACACGGGACAAATTGAAAGAGTGATTATTTGAAGGCTCCACAGTCTTCCCTTACCCAGCGTCTCCTGGATTTTCATGGAAACTGGGAGCAGGGAACGCAGGGGAGACATCAGGCTTGACAGTTTCGGCTGCGCTCCTTGGCAGCGAGCTCAAAGTTTGAGCTTTTCAAACAAGCTGCAGGCAGAAATCTCTGCTCATTCTACTTTTGAAACAAAAACGTTAGTTGAGCATCGACTTCACCTTTACCTGTCCCTTTTTGACTTCCTTTTGCTGTGTGATTATTTTAGGGAGAAAAAAAAAATACCACAGCAGTTCCCATGGGTGGTTATGTGGGGAAATTCAAACTTTGTTCTGTAAATTAACCCTTGAACAATGGATTCCCTCCAAGCACTGCACTAGGCTTATCCAGCCAGAGATTTAGTCCAGTCCTTTTATAAGTCTATTGTTTCTTTTCTTACGGACTTTCTAAAAATAAACCCTGCTCTTTATGAGGTTGGGGTGGGGGCGGGGGCTGGAATGCATTAGTTACGATTTGCTCAAAAAAAATCACAAATTAGTGGTCAAATACTGAAATTGAAAACTAGCATTGTCTTTCCACGGATTAAACTTGTTCTGTGTTGCATTGCTAGTGTAGTTCCGTAGAAAATAAACCCTTTAAAATCACCATATTTAAAGGTTCAGAAGAGTATGTCTTTGGACTTTGATCGCCCAATGCAAGACGATATTTTAACCCAGGATGTTGTCGTTTCATGCAAATACATTTAAAAAGACCAGACTACAGAATACAGCATTAAGCAAGGAAAGGGAATAGTCTCAGTGTAGTCGGATGGAAACTTCATGGTGCCTGTAGTACTCATCATTACTATGTCCTTATCCCATGTCCGATCTTGCATATCAGTGAATGCTCTCTCTCCACAGTGCTTTGAAGTGCCTACTCCTATCCTTCTTCTGCGGATGGGAAAACTGAAGCCGGGCTACGCAGCAGTCAGACGCTAATGGATAGAAGGGAATGCAAGCCTAGGGCGTTCCAACTTAAAACTCGTGTCCCTACAAACCACTTCTTTCTAGACCCCCACTTAACTCACTCCTGGGCGACAGGAGGGTGGCAAATTGCAAACTGTCATTCATTTATTGTCATTGTAGGCAAAAAAGAAGGCCCCCAAACTGCCAAATGGATACAGTGGTCGGCAAAGGGGATGCTTTCATTGTGATGTGGCAAGATAATTAGGAGGACTGAGCACTGCTCACAAAAACAGCTCCAAAGAAGCAGGGCTTTGGTCTGCCTTCCCTGTGCCTTGGCATCAAGGGCTGAGAGAGGGCGCGCGCGAGAGAGACACACACACAGAGAGAGACAGAGACAGAGACAGACAGAGAGAGAGAAAGAGAGAGAAACTTTTCAAAGGATGAATCTAATATTTCTTAAAATTCAAATTTGTGAGTTGTGCCAATCATGACAATATGCACAAAATACATGTATATGTATATATACATGCACACACACACACAAGCACATATATAATGGGTTGATGAAGTATGCCTTGTGGATACACAGAACAAAGAGATGCTTTATTTCCTGGATTGGATTGGGTGGTGCTAGATTTTGCCCCACTCCTTGGAATGGCACACAATNTATATATATTTACACAGTTATACCTTATTCATGAAAAATTTGTCCTCAAATCTCCAGCAAATGGTTCAAAGTACATTTGGAGTCAAACCTTGCACTTTGTGGCTTTTTTTTTCTATGCTTATACATCTATAAGATCCAATATTTCCAGTTAGACACAGTAAGAAGTTAACAAGGGTTTCCATAACTCCTTTGTTGTTTGGTGTCACTATTAATTGAAAAAATGATTACTTAGCAAGAATACACAAACACAGTGATTCAAATATGATGACACATAGGTACTAAGCAAATAGTGGGTTGATGAGGTATACCCTGGGAATACACAGGATAAAAGGATGGTTTATGTTCCTGGATGCGATTGGGTGGTGGTAGATTTTGCCCTGCTTCTCGAAATGGCACACAGTTAAAGATGTATACATTAGTTCAGGAGTTTCCCGTTCACTATTTTAGAATGTGGTTGTTCCCTGGGAACCAAAAGTAAAAGAAGCAAAACCTCAGGTTAACAGTGATGACGTCTCCATAAGCACGTCATGTAGCTGAGAATGTGTGAGCTGCAGAGGCTGTGGTCCAGGACAGCACTTTGGCTTGGCAACCACCACTTTCCAGTTGTATGAATGAGAGTAAGCTCAGATTCCCTGAAGCTAAGGTCTCAAAAAAAGGCAACAACAATGAGACTCAAGTTCATAGTGCTATGAGAAGCACTGTGGACATGTTTGTTGAGTGGAAATACACACACACACACACACACACACACACACCTGCCTATATCAGTATAATGACAGCTATTCTCACAATGATCTGATGATGTCTGCTCTGCTTTCTCCGTTAGTCTAATAAAGCAGATCTGGTTTCTCACACTTAACATGGTGATAATCTCAGTCCACCTGAGCCTAAAGGCCACATTCTTACCACAAAAGGCAACACCTGTCTTTAGATGTGTTAGTGAATTTTCTTTCCTGCACATAGCTTGTATTTTCTACTTGAAGATATTCATCACATATTGGTGATGTTAACTGTTACTTGTGAGAGATGAGCATCTATGTACATATACGCAAATGAGCATGTGCAGTCACAGGCACGAAACACACACACACACACACACACACGCATATGAGCTCCATTTAAAGCAACTCTGTCTGAGCTGAGAAACCAAATAAGGAAAGAAACGATAGACTTGTCAATGAACACCTAGGAAGAAAAGATATCAAAAGGTATGAAAAGTTAAAATTAGATCTCTACCTCATAATGTCGCAAGAATATCCGGCAGACAGAAGTGTCTTATATATGAAAACCAAGGCAGATGCTTAAGAAGAGAGTGTGGCTCCACCAAGAGCTTCTAAGAGTTTCTTGAGGGCTCACCACAGAGAAGACAGCACTGAGGCCCCTTCTCCTTTAAAAGAAATACCACTTCTCTTTCCTGGCCACCCAGTGTCTTGGCTCAGCCTTCTGTGGCACCATGATGATCTCTCATGTCCCCTTTGTCAAAGTTTGTCTGTCTGTCTTCCTCCTTCCCTTATGCTTCCCTGGACTTGTTAGTTTTGTCTGCCTGGTAACTTGATGGGGCAACTGTTCTTTGGTGATACTTCTCAGAGATAGACATTCAGAATATTGTCCTCAGAATTTACAGTTCTAGTGCCCAGTGGCTACCTATATTTGAACGTAATTACTGGTGGTTTAACCATGCTCTCCCAACATCGTAACATATTATTCGATTGGCCTCTTTATTTTGGGGCACCAGAACAATTTCCATGCTATAGTTCAGCTACATGTTTGGAAAGAGTTTCAAGGAGGGTAAGAGAGATGGCACAGTACTTAAGAGGACTTGTTGTTGTTGGAGAGGACTGGGGTTGGGCTCCCAGCAATCACACGGTGGCTCATAATCCCCTCTCCTGCTCTGGAGAACCTGATGTCTTCCTCTCCACAGACTTCTGCATGCATGGTGAATACATAAATTCATGAATTTATGAATTATGTTATTTTCATGAATACATGTATACATGAAAATAACAAATTATTTAAAAAAAAAACTTTAAAATATTCAAAAAATTTCACCAGTGCCTTCCTGTATCTAGGCAAAGTAGTCAGTCCTGTTAGTGACCTTCATACAAGAACCAGGATTCTCAGCATCCCGGCAGACCACCACCAGAGCCTTATTTCAGAGGACATGACACAAACGTCAAAGACCAAGGTATCCTTCTATCTTAGAATTCTACTTCTATATACAAAGATATATTTGGGGTGGGTTTTCTTAGTATGCATATAAAAATTTACTTATCAATTTCTAGATATTTTGTCTCTGGTATCAGATGATTGTACCCACCACTGAGAGGTTACAAAGTAGAACATTGGAGAACGGTGTATCCCTCTGTCCTGTGCTAGATCTCCTACACAGTCTACCCTTACAGGGTCCTGC
>LOEQ01002734.1:84790-95351 GCA_001685075.1 Bramus lutescens
TGCTGCTGCTAATAAGGAGGAGGAGGAGAATGCCCTTGTTCTTTTCACCCCAGGACCACTTGCTGCCCCAACAATTCAGGACAGTTACTGGGACATAGATTATTTTAATGTTTGTTAAAGAAAAGGTTAAATCAACAGCAATACCACAGCACAAATCAACCAAATGTCATAAAAACAGTGCACGTGCGCACACACACATTAATGCAAGCAAAGCTATTCCTTATTGGAAAGCTTGCATGGATATTTTTGAAGGTTAATGAACCAATATGTTTGTTTTGCTAACAATGAAAGTACAACCAAGATCCATGAGCAGGGATGTGTTCTGGGTTTACATGTTGAGGAGAGAGAAAAATCCAGTTTAGAGGAACGGGGCAGTGTTAGAGAAAAGAATTTGTTAAGAAGAGAGCATTTTCAGACTAGAGAAGACAAGCCTGACTCTCATCAATAGAGCAAGAATTTGAATCTAAAAAAGATGTTGTCAGCATATTGGCTCTAGGCATGACTTGATATAACAAGACAGTGACGATGCACAGAACTACATGAGAATCATCCCTACCACTGCATGGTCTGAGAGCCCATTACTTCTTACTCCCAGGTAGTGTCTCATTGTACGATCAGACTACAGTTTATTCGTGGAAGCAGCGTGAATATTCAGGCAGTTTCCAGTTTGGGGGCTACCAGGGATAAACCTGAATGGACTTCTATGTAAAAGCTTTTGTGTGTGCATATGTTTATACTGTTCTTTTATACATAAATTCCAACCAATAAGTTTGTATCAGAAAACAAATGCTGCTTGCCTCTTTGAAGAAAGCTTACAATGATCCCCCAAGTAATTGTGTGAGGTCACTTTTCTGTCAGCCAAATGGGAGTCCTAGCTGACATCTTAATGGGTCATTTTAACTGTAGCCACCTTCATGAACACAGAGATCCTGCTTCTTGGTAGCTGGCTCTTGAATGAAGGCCTTTGCATAAAAGGGTCTGTGAGAAACACATTTTAAAGTGCTTGAGTTTCTAAGTATAAATGAGAATTCATATTATAAAAACTATTTTGGGATACAAGCCTTTTTTATAATATATACTTCAGAGATATTTTCATATACTTTAGAGATATTTTCTGCCAATTCTGAGAGTTTATCCTTACTCAGTATGTCTCTAAGGAGCAGGAGTTTTTTAATTTCAATGAACTCTAAGTTGGTAGTTTCGTTGTTGTCGCTAAGATATCTAATTGTTCCAACACTATTTTATCAATGTTTCATTGCTTTGATGCCTCTAGAACGTAACAGGTATCCCACTATGGGACATCTACTAATAACATGTCAATAGAGAACACCCACAAATTAATACACAAAAAAATTTCCAAAACTGCATTTTAACCTTTGAAAAGCTTGTGAACACTGTAGATTCAGGCCAAATTCTGAGAAATTACACCAAACAGTAGCAAAAATATTCATCCAGTTTTTCTCGATGTCGCATTTCAGATCAGTAGTGCACAGCACTTGTCAGCTTGTGGGTGGTGACCCATTTGTGGGTCACACGACCCTCTCACAGAGGTCACATATCAGATAGCCTACATATCAGATGTTTACATTATTATTGGCAACAGTAGTAAAATTACAGTTATGAAGCAGCAATCAAAATAATTTTATGGTTGTAGGTCACCACAACATTAGGAACTGGACTAAAGGTTCCTAGCTTTAGGAAGGTTGAAAACCACTGGTCTAAGACATGCAGGAACCATATATTGAAACAACTGGTCAAGCTTTTTCAGATTTTTTTTTAAGATGGTGAACACTCACTTGCAGATGTTCTACACAATTTAACCACAAGTGTAGAGTCACATGCTGTGGCCACTCAAGGAGAGAACAGCTCACCTTGAGGGTCACTGGGGCAAATCTGCCGACCACACCACTATTCTGTTCCCTGATGCAATGGATTTTTGCCATTTCATTTTCAAAAATGTTCTACAAACGGAATCATAAATTAGCTAACCCTTCTGAGACTGGGTTTTTTTCCCCATTCAAATCCATTCACATTGCTGCAGGTAACAAAAGCTTGTGCTTTTTTGTTCCCAAATGGAATTTTCTAGGATGGATGTATCACAATCCATTAAACCACGCCCCTGTCAAAGGACAGACATATTGTCTCCAGTTTGCAGCTCCAATGAATAAAACTGCTGTAGCATTTTAGGCGCAAGTTTTTGCACTTTTTTTTGTTTTCTGTAAACATAGTATTTTGTTGTTGTTGTTGTTCAAATGTCTAAGCACTCAAGACAGATTATATAACTCTACATGGTTAGGCTAACCCTTATTACAGGCAGACACCCTCCTTTCATTCATGTTCCCACCAGCACGGGATGGCCTTTCATTCATGTTCCCACCAGCACAGGATGGCTCTATTTCTTCTGCACCATCCCTGGTATTTGGTGATACCGCTGGTTTTGAGTTGAGACATTCCTCCAGGTGTGTGGAATTACCTCCTCATGGTTTACATCTGGGCCTCCCGAATGACTGGCGGCACCAAGAAACCCCTCCAGCTTGTCTGCCGTCTGCATCCTCTTCACTGAACTGTTTCTTTATTTTCATTTATTTACTTACTTACTTTAACAATTTCCCAATTGCATTGTCTGCAAATATTACAGCCCAGTCTGGAGCTCATCCTCGTGTCTTCCCAATGGTGTTTCTTTACCCACTGTGAGTTTTGTTTCTGAGGTATTCTAATTTACATGGTGGCTCTGACGTGGTGTCCAAGAACTCTTTTGAGCCTCAGATGTGGAAGGTTTTCCTTGTATCCTGTTTAGGCTCATGGCTCTTTTTGACTTGAGTTTCATGTAAGGTCAAAAACGTGGGTGAATGTTCTATCATTTTGAACACCACTTCATCAGCATTTTGTAAAATGTCCATCTCCTGAACTGTTTTCGTGCATCTTTGCAAAGCAGTTACTAGCAGAAGGAAAATCATTTCTCCATCCCACCACCCATTCCCAGCTTCCCCCGTGAATTATCACCGGATATATCAACTATAAACCAGGGCAAGCCCCAGGTAGTTGGCCAGTCAAAAACAAATTTCATGCTTTAAGCTTTGTGTACATGTCGAAATCGGGAGAGCTTTTTGTTTCATTTTGTTTAGTTTTAGAGTTTTTTGTCTTCTTGGGTTTTTTGTTTCAATTTTCATGTTTGATTTGCTTTATGTTTGAGACAGAGAGCCGAGAACAGAGAGACACTCTCTCTCTCTCTCTCTCTCTCTCTCTGAGAGAGAGAGAGAGAGAGCATATGAAGTTGGGTGGGGAGGAAGATGGGGAGAAACTGGGAGGAGTTAGGGGAGAAGAAAATTATCCAAATGTACTGTTTGAAATAATTCTAAAATAAAAACAATAACAATAAAAATTCATTCAGGTATACATACACTGGGCTTTCTATGGTTTCTTTATTTTGTTATATGTCTTTCTCTGTATCGATTGATGCCTTATTGGATGCAATTACTTCATCAATATTCTCCCATTTTGTTCTTCTAAAGAATTTCCTTTAGTTTAGGGCCTTGAGTTACCATATAAATTAAAATCATCTATGTTTGTAGAAACTACTGCCAGAGTTCGATATGGATTACTTTAAGCCAACCAAACAAATTGCAAAGAATTAATATCTAACAGGTCAGGTTTTCCGTTCCATGAATACTGCATATGTCTTCATTTAGTTAGGGCTTTGATTTAGCTCACCAGCAATGAATAATTTTCAGCTTTGAAACTTTATGTATGCTATGTTAGATCCATAACCATTTCATTTTCTTTATAATAATTATATATTGTGTTTTTAAGGATTCTACTCATTTGTTACTATTTCATAAGATTATGACTGGTTTTTCTATGTTGACTTTGTATGCTAGAAACTTTCTGAGCCTGTTTGCTATTCCCGAAAATTCTGTTGAACTTATTTTTATTATTTAGAAAATTGTGTCAGCTAGAAAGAGGGAGTCTTGTTCCACTTAGATGCATTCATACTCTTTATTGCTTGGCTAGGACTTTCAGCATCATGTTCATTAGCACTGATGCAAGTCAACTCTCCTTATTTCTGACCCTGGGAGGAAAAATTCAAACTTTTGCAATCTGCATAAGGACAGCTATCAGTTGTTTCAGAGTCCATCCTTACAAAATTGGAAGCTGCCCTCCTTGCCCATTTTCTGAGTTTTAATCATGACTAATATTGGTATTTGTCAAGTGATTTCCTGCATTAAGCAATATAACCACATCATTCTTTTTCATTCAACTTATTGATGTGGTAGATTGCATTGACTGCTTATTGTATGTCGAATCAGCTTTGTACATCTGGAAGGAATGCCGTTTGGTCATGGTACATAATTCTTTGAATGCATTTCTGAGTTACAGTCATTAATGTTCTGTTGTGGGTTTAAATGACTGAGTTCCTGAGAGATATGGTCTGTTAACTTTTGATCCTCGGTACCCGATATTAAGTACTGATACCGACTTAAAGAAGAGATTGTACTATGGAACTCCTACTTGACTTCTGAAAAAGACAGTATATTGATATTCCTTTTGTTCTGAATACTTTGTTGGGTTCCCAGCGAAATCTTGTGGCGTTGGAGACTTCTTTACGGAGAGCTTTTTAATCTACCAATGGAAAACATTTGGAACTTTATGACTATTTTATTTTTGTTGATTTTGTTGAGTTTTGAGGAGTTAGGATTTTTTCATCACTGACATCATCAGCATAAAATATTACAGTCTGTGTCCTTATGTCTGTTCTTTCTTCTTTCTTGTTTTTCTATCTCTTTCTTTTTTTCTCTTTGTTTCTGTTTTTAATGCCAGGGACTGAACTCAGAGACTGCCCATGCTAGGCAAGACCTCTACCACTGAGCTATATTGTACCGCAGACCCCTTCCTCCCTTCTTGGTGACTAAAGATTCTTTCTCAGCATCAGTTCTTTACCTCCTGGTGTCGGTGATGTCTGTACTTTCCTTTTTTGTTGGGTTTCCATTACTTACTTTCTTAATTCATTCTTTTTCTCACTTTCTGTGCTGATTTCATTTGCTTCTGCTTCATGATCTTACTCCCTTCTCTCCTGTAGTTTACTGCATGTCTTCTTTCTTTTATTGATTATTCTATTAATCTATTTTTTCTTTTCTAATGCAAGCATTAAATGTTATGTACATTTCTCCCAATACTGCTTTACTGATGCCTCGCGAATTTTGAAAGCTTTAATTTTTTAGGTCTATCTTTAAATTTCTTTTAAAACTATATTCATGTACAGATATGCTGGGTAATTTCCAGGATGGTGGAGAATTATAGGTCAGAGAACATATCTGCATAAATTCATTTTCAAACCAATAGACTTGTTTGTAACCCAGAACCTGGCTGATCTCTTAAAAAAAAAAGTCTTTGGGTTCTTTTCAGTTTATACTGTTATTAATTTTTTCTATGTCCAGGAATATTTTTTGATTATTGAGAGAGCTTTTGAAGTCTGAAATTACAGTTATGTATTATTTATGTTCTTTTTGTAACCCTATCAGTTCTGACTTGTGAGTGAGCTTGCATGTAACCAGTGCTTATGTGTCAAGTGTTATATTATTTGTTCATGGATCCTTTCAAATTTTTTTGGATATGTGCATGTTTTTACATATGGGTGATTTATATATGTGTGCAGTATTTGTACGTATGTCTGTGAAGGTATGCTATGGGTGCTTGTGCTTGAGTGTAGAGATCAGATCAATGTCTCAGACATGTTCCTAGTACTCTCCATCTTGTTGGTTTCATTTGGGGTCTCCCTGTGAACCTGGAACTTTTAGTTTTTCAATAAGGGTGGCAGCCAGTAAGCCCCAGGAGTCTTTCTGCCTCCACTCTCTCCGTGCTAGGGTTCTAGGCATGCACAGGACCCCATCTGGCTTGTTAGCTAGGTGCTGGGATCTGAATTACAATCCTCACACCTCAATAAGCACTCTAAATCACTGAGTCATTTCTCCAGATGCTGGATCCTTTTATTATCTGTAAATGGAGACTGCCTTTTTTTTTTTCTGGCCACCCAGACCCAAGTAATCATACAAAAACTGTATCAATTACAACAATGGCCAATGACTTAGGCATATTCCTAGCTAGTTCTTATATCTTAAATAACCTCTTTTTATTAGTCTATGTAACACCACAAAGTCGTTGCCTACCGGTAAGATTCCAGTGTCTTTCTCCTTCAGCAGCTATGTGGCTTCTCACTGACTCTGTCACTTTTCTCCCTGAGTTCAGTTTAATTGAACACTCCTAGCTCTCTTCTATCCTGCCATAGGTCAAAACATCTTCTTTATTAACCAGTGGTAATAAAACATATTCATCGCATACAGAGGGGAATCCCACAATAATTATCAGGCAATTTCCTCTTTGCTCTGAAGTCTATTTTACCTTTCATTATTGCAGTCAAAATTGTTTTTTCATATTATTTAAATTACTATCTTTCACAACTCAATCACTTCACCTTTACATATGCTTTTGTATCTGAAGTGAGTTTCTTGCAAATAGTATAATGTTGGATCCTTTTTTAAAAATTCAAAGTGCCAATTTTTATTTTTGGATTGACATTGATAGCCAAGCAATTATTGATAAGATAAATATTGATATCAACCCCAAAAGATCTTGTTTTCTCAGTTTTTTTTGCTTCTCTATTCTGCCTGATAAAACCTGTGCATTTTCTCAACAATTCACCATGATTTATTAACAATATATCTACTATATAACTTTCTGAAATTTTATTATAGGCTGTTTTATTAAAATTAAGTTTTAATTCATGCCAATCATTTGAATGAAATCCAAGAAAAATTAAAAATTTGTCAGTTTGTAACAGTAACGAGTAGCATTGTTGACTACCTATAAAATAAAACATGATAAGAAATAGGTTTTTTTTTGCACTACAAACTTTGGAAGAAAATAAAAACATCACAGTAATAAGTAAAATTTCTCAAAATAAAATGATAAATCTTTTTAAAAGAATCCATCAAAATTTTAGCAAATTGAAGTAGCTGCAGAAATGTAGAGGAACATACCATGAATTTGACTGAAAGACTCTAAATGATACTTCTGAGTATTGACATCAAAATATTAATAAAATTTATAACTGTAAAGATTATTCCATAATAATAAAAGCATAAGAATGACCAAACCCATTTAGTACCAGCAAGATAGTGAAAAGGCCAAACTATCTTCTCCATTTAGTTATCTTAAAAATTGTAAAAATTAAAATGTGATGCTCATCCCAGAACAGCAAGATGCATACCCAACAAAGCTTTTTAATCACCATAGACAGAAAAAACAATACATTCCATGACAAAACCATGTTTAAATAATTACTATCCAAAATTCATTCCTAAAGAAAGTACTGGAAGAAAAACTTCAACCCACCCCAAGGAAGTTAGCTGCACCCAGAAAAAGACAGGCAATAGATACCTCAAACAAGCAAATCCAAAGAAGGGAAATACACATACTTTACCACCTACAACAAAACCAAAAATAACAGGAATTAACAATCATTGGTCATTTATATCTCTTAATATCAGAAATAAAATGTACGAAGGAGGCATACTTATTATGTAAATTCTTACCATTTAATTAAACAATTTAAAATCATTAACAAAATGCTATGTTTTATTTTTACAAATTTGATTATGAATGTGGTAGAACATGTCCTCATTTTGGTTTATGCTCTTACAGAGACTAGATTCTATGTGTAATACTTTTTCTTCAAAATTTTTTCTCATATTTATTTAACAATTATATTTTTAGCCTAGTCATTTTTTTTCTGTAGCTTCAGTTCTAATTATCTTATGTTCTTAACTCATTATTGTGATTAATGGTGTTTTGTTTTTGTTGTTATTTTGTTCTTTGTTATCAACATATGTGTTATAATATAAATTTATGTCTGATTAGAATGATGGCAGTACTCTATGTATTTCAATATGTGAAGTTAATAAATTATTTATTCAGTATTCATAAAAACCACTTCCTCTTCCATTTGGCATGTTATCTGTGCCTTTTATTTATTTTAAAATATATATTTATATTTATTTACATTTCAGTCATTGATATCTAATTTCCCTGCAGCATTGTATGAGGGCTGTGAGACTTTTCTTTGTAAAGAATACTGACTTTTGCTTTGTTGCTAGTGTAACCATACTACATTCTTACCAGGCACGAGGAATATGTAATATAATTTTTATACACACCACTGGGTGATTTGGACATTTACATTAACATCAATTCTGTTCATTCTGACCTGCTAAAGACATAAAGATATGTCCACTTCTCTCCCTTCTGTGAATTCTTATTCACCTGTTCCCTGAGTCTCCAAAGCTCTCCAGCCATGTGATATGTAGCCCATAATTCTAGGATAAACTTTCACAAGCATTATGTTCTCTGGCAAATAGGTCAGTGATAGTGCTTTTTGTTATCTCTCGACTTTGTTATCTGCCATTTTGCCTGTTCAAATGCACACTTCCTGACAGTATCAAGAAGCACAGACCTATGTCCTTTTCATTCCCTGAGTGATGCATTTGGTCCATTTTTGCTACTAGGACATTTTCTTTTTATTTATGGTTTCCATTTGCTTCCTTCTCTTTGGATAAATTGAACAACGATTCACTTGGTTAAGTTTTGGTAATTTCAGGTGTGATGATCTTGTTTTAACTGTCCTACTATTCCTCCCACCACTTCCCCTCTCTTTTTCACTACTGAAGATTGAACTTAAGTTTTTTCTATATGCCAGGGAAACACTCTACCACTGAGCTCTACAGCTAGTTACACCTATGAGATTCCATTAAGACACACATGACCTTGGAGTAATGCATTTCTACCGATGCATTCTCATACCCCGAATGTTTGTCCCACCCTGGGCTCCAATGGCTGAGGTCTTGGTGTCTGATCTTCAGCCCAAGGAATTTAAATGATGTTATTTTACATCTGAAGGAAAAACACATTCTGGGTTTGTAACCTGCTCTAGCTCCTCAGAATTGGGACAATGAGCTTCCAAGTTTTCTATCTGCCTTCTTCTGAAGCATGGGCCTCTCCGTGGAGCAGAGTGTGAGAGTGTCCTACGCACGTCTTTTTTAGGCTGATCAGCAGCACAACACTTAACCTGAGTTTAAACAGAGACCACACCTTCATTTCCCAGTCACCCAGACCCAGATAATCACACAGAAGCTATATTAATTACAACAGTGCTTGTCCAACGGCTTAGGTGTATTCCTCCTTAGCTCTTATATCTTAAATTAACCCATTCCTATTAATCTGTGTATCTCCAGGAGGCTGGGGCTTACCAGAAAGCTTCTGGCATCTTTCTTCAGCACCTACATGGCATCTCTCTAACTCTTCCTTCTTTCCTTCTCTATCTTCATTTGGATTTCCCATCTTTCTATGTTCTGCCCTGCCAAAGGCCAAAGCAGTTTCTTTATTAACCTATGGTAATAAAACATATTTACAGCGCACAGAGGGGAATCCCACATGACTTGAGTTGTTAAAGAGTTGTCTAATGCAATTTTAATTTCCAGAACAATAACTTTCGGCACCTTACTTCCTGGTATTCTGCTTGTTTGTTTTCATTGCTGTTGTTTCTGTCGTTTGCTCATCTTAATTAGCCTCTGTTTGAGGTGAAGGTTGCTCTTTTCCCAGCAGGCACTAATTCTTGAGATTTAACATAACATCTATCGTGGAACGGAAACTATAAGGTAGCTTCTAAACTGGCAAACTATACCTTGAGCATTTACTTAAAAACATCAATTTCTCAAACTATGAAACATAAATAACATGCATCTTAATGTATATAAACTGAATATAAGAATAACCTAAGAAGTCGGGCAGCAGTGGTGCACGCCTTTAATCCCAGCACTCGGGAGGTGGAGGCAGGCAGATCTCTGAGAGTTCAAGATCAACCTGGTCTACAGAGGTAGTTCCAGGACAGACTCCAAAGCTACAGAGAAAAAGTGTTACCCCCCCCAAAAAAAAGAAGAGAAAAAAAGAACAACTTAAGAAAATGGATTTTATATCCTGAATGTGGACCTGACTTATTAATCTTCATGTGTTAAATTAATATTTAGGAAGTATTTATTTGCTCAGCTTCTTCAGGAAAAGCTTTTATAAACACATAGTGCTGTACACTAAAGGTGAATAAATCCCACAGTAGTGTTAAGGGTAATATTCTTAAACCATCCCAACTACAACTGTTGATGTGATTTTATATATTTCAATTTCTCCAGAATCATTTCATTGATTTCATTTCCTATGATTTTCAAGGTCTTTCAGGAGGTATAAATGTATCTTAAGAATATTCCTGACTTATGACCTGCGCAGTTCACAAAGTTAAAGTATCTAGGATCTGGATAGACTGGTATAATTAACTTTCAAAATAGTAGCTGTATCAAAAGTGCTTCTTTATTCTGATAATCTTATGAATTCTGGTCAAAATGGGGCAGACAAGGGTTCTCTTGGATAGATTTTTTTTTTAGAAATGACTATACTTATTTTTTTCTTTTTTTGTGTTTATTTTTTTTATTTTTAAAAAATTTCCACCTCCTCCCATTTC
>LOEQ01002734.1:95893-113764 GCA_001685075.1 Bramus lutescens
AGTCAGGACCGCTAGGGGCGCACTCACCCACTGAGATGACGGCACTGTTCTAATGGGAGCTCACCAAGGCCAGCTGGACTGGGACTGAAGAAATGACTATACTTATTTGAGTCATTTAAAATAACTATCTCTAAATGTCACCTAAATAAAATAGTTCATGGTCTTCTTTTCATGCTTGTAACTGAAGCTTAATTTAGTCTAGGGTTTTGAACTAAAAAGTAGGAGTTGTAAAAACCCTTGGTATAACTGAAAATTTATTTTCTATCATTAATTCATTCTACAGTGGCATGCACCAAATAATGCAATCATAGTAAACTTTTCAAGGAAATTTAGATATCATTTGCCAAACTCCTTTATTTTCAGATGAGGAACCAGGTCCCATAGAGCACCAGTGATTTGTGTAAGCAAAGAATCACAATGTTTGTAGCATTTATGTTTTAAAACCAAAATAGAATGAAGGCAGAAAGTGGAAGTGAGCTGAGGTACCTGCATTCAAAAGCATTATTGGTTGCTTTCCCTCAAGTAATGTGATAAATTTCTTGAATTCATGCTACTTGCATGACCTCTGATTAAAGCCTAGTCGATGGTGACTATTTAAGTATATGAAATTCAATGCTCCTTTTTTGCTAACATGTATTATCTATTAATTGCATATGAACTCCATGGTGAGTAAAATACACACAAATTGTCATTCAAAACTCATAATCCCACAAGGGAGACAAGACTATTAATCCTACTCCATAAACACTCCAAGATTTTCTGTGTGTGGAGATTTTTAGCACCTAGTGCAAGTTACTACATCTAGGGAGAAAATTTGACCAGAAGGAATAATTTCTACATCTAATTCCCAATAGTAGCCACAAAGCTTCGTGTAGATCATGGCTAATAAAAAGATTCTCTCATATCTCTTTGCAGTATTTTATGACCTTCCCCATCTCTTTTTCTTGCTTACCATACCTACATGTGCACCTACCTCTCTTTACAGGACCAGTACTTGGCTCCCTTGCCATGAACGTCCAGCTCCATTCTTCCTCTAAATGAGCGCAGTATGTCAATTTAGTCTCCTATGCTCCCAGTGGCCAGGGGACTTCCTTATCTGCCTTCCTCTCTTTCCCCGTTCTCCCATCAGTTTCACTTAGGAAGCCCTCACTATGTATTATTGGCACTCAGGTTCTCATCCCCTATCTCCCATCTGTTTCTCAAGAACCCATCTAGAGATACCTATGTATCCAACTCAGGCACTGAAAACCTGGTTATGCTGGAAAGCATTGCAGACAGCTGATTTTATTTTCATCTCTCCTTCAATGGGTCATCAGAGAAGATTCCTAGTATTGCAAATGAATAGTTTGTAGAGAACTTTGGCTTGTTAAACTCTTAGACTAAGAGGCTTATTTGTGTAATCATTTGCAAGGAAATGTTTACATATTTTCCCTTTCTAATTTTGCAAAATAAAATTTTCAGCTAAGATTCATTATTGAGTCTCAGTATAACTTCGTTATTTCCATTATCCCTAGAGATGTACAAAATTAGTATCCATTCTTCTTTGACATTTACCCCAGGCTACCACTACCTCTTCCACAACCCCTCCAAGAGGCAGGTACTGAGAAGCTCGGGCTATCGTTCCAACAGGAAAGGTATGAGCCCATCCACCCTGTGGCTTTCCATGCATCAGTGGTCCTGATCCATGATTGTCTTGTGCGGTTCCCCAGACTCTGAGACAACATAATGTCTCCATCTGTGGATGAGTGATGCTGTCCCAGAGCCCTGTCTGTATTTGGGTGCCTAATTTCATCTTCCATCTTCCTTTTTTTGTATGCAATCTACCCATCTTTCCATAATTAGCTAAGTTTTCCATGACCTCACCTCACTGCAAGAAATTTCTTTCTGGTCCATCAGACCATAGTTACAACAGAGATTAATTTGGTCTTTTGCTATAAATCCACTGGAAACCCTTCTCCTCCACTTTGAGTGCTGGACCCAGAGCAATGTTCTCCTATTGGAAGTGAGGTGCTTACGTCTCACTTCAACCTTCTCATTCTGTTCAGCAAGAGCTGATGAGCTCTGGATGGATGTTGCCTTTTAATATTAACATCTTTTGTCAGGAAATAAACCCCCAGTGTTTCCCTTTAGAGTGAAATCAGCCACTGGGATAGAATTCTACTCACTCAAATCCTCGTCTCTATATAATGTACATGGTAACCCTCACTGGCCACAGTCAGATGGCGGAAGTCAGAGGGGAGCTTATGCTTCATAACCGAATCCACCCCTTCCTTGCCTGATAGATGAGCAAACTAGATGTGGGAATTGTACAGCCCCTAAGGAGGCCTCTTGTCTTACTGTGGCATGGGCTGAGAACATGTGGAAGGGGCCCAAGGAGAATAAGAAAGGACACATCTGTGGCTGATGTGCAGAATCACTAGCACTGTCACTTCATGCGTAGGACAGGTAATCAGCTAATTCTGAGTCACAAGTCGGAATACGACCCTGTTTAGTTGTGTTGTTATGCCTATAGTGTCATAAGAAATTATTTAACCACGTCTTTTATACAAGTTTAGTTTAAGTATCAGCTCTCTAGTTTCAAACATGGAGGTAAGGTATATGAGGATTTAGCCCCCTCCCAAAAGTTACATGCACATCAACATTCAATCAGAGTGTATAGGTTAGTCAAAGAAGAATCATAGGAAACCAAACTGGGCAAGATTTTAAAGCAAACTGTAGAGAGATAATAATCATGTGTGGACAGTGACCCTGGGATGTGATGGCTGATGATATGGCTGGAGGTGCCATGGAGCCAGGAGCACGGAGAGACAAGAGGGCATCCATATTCACTTTCAGTAATAAGAGGTCACATGTTTATTGGATTTGTCCATTATCTAATGACCAGTTATAACTTCCATGTGGTGACACATCCCCTATGGCCATGGCTCCAGGTATCTGTGACATGCCTAGACTTTGGGGTTGAAGCAAATACTAGAACAGTCTGCAATGGTTTCAGCCATGCAGGCTCTGTTTGTTTTCCTACTTGGCATCCTGAGGCAAAGGCGTGTGACAGAGAAGACCCCGTCAGTACACTTCTGTAGCCAAGCCAGCAGCCTTGGGAGGGAGGCAGATGCAGGAACTTCCTCATTTATACCTCACGACTAACGTGGTCCAGTGGGAAGCACCCCAGAAAAGTGAAGGTAAGGCAGAACCCAGCAGTCTCCCTGTATGCGGCAGCCTGGCTGGCAGAGCGGAGGTCCCTAGCTCTGTAGCCACAGTGAGGAAGGAAAAGTCAGGAGAAGATGTACAAAGGTGCCAGAAGAACCAGGTTACCTGTACACAGGACCAGAAAACCATTTTCTTCATGTTCAAAGTGTGAAGAACACTGGTGAATGACACAATCCCACAGCTCAGGAAAGTGGATTTCCGGTAACCCTTTACCCTGGTGCATTTGAAAATGACCATAGGAATTTCTGTTTGGTTTAGGTAGACCGCCAGGGCGTGGAAATTGATTTACTAAGATACAAACCGTGGGTGTGCATTCTTCAGCTGGCAGACATCATGATAATTGTTTAAAGCGATACTCTTTGGACTTTTGTGCTCTGGACTTGGTGGGGATGGAATTACAATACTATGTATGTTCAATAATGAAAGAGAAGAAGGCTCATATGGATAGGCGCCGCTCAACCTGTCCTCTTCCAGCAGAAAGCCACAGAAAACTTTCCTTCCTGGCTTTGCAAGTCTATGCCCTCAGCGGAATACCAATGAGGGACAAAGGCTTTGCTGTGTTGCGGCACCCGCAAATGTAAAATCAGTTAGCAGTGGATTTAAGAACAATTGAAAGCTTTTCCTGTTTGAAGAGGAATCTGAAACAATACCTCGTGATGACTAGAAGTTGTCGTGATTGTTCTAATTGATGTTATTCTCGTGTGATCTGGGTTTATTGTGTATTTATGTGCATTTGCTTATCGCAGGTCATGCTCCAGCTCGAGCTTTCCGCTCCATTCACACATGAAGCTAACAAATCAATCATGGCATGTATGTATATTTCTCAGCCCCGCTTGTTTATGTCAGATGGGCCTGCCATATGTAGTCTCTATACATTTTATGCCCACATGTTTATATCACACAGATAATCCATCTGAGATTGATTTCCACATTACTTTTAAGTCCCTGGGACTGACAGTGAAAATATCCATCCTGAAATACAAGCTGAAGTTGTGATTTTTGCCACAGAAGAACAGAACAAACAAACAAAAAAAAAGCTAATTTTTTTCTCTCATAACTCTGTTATGGATCCATTTAAAGTAATGTTCCTGTGGCTTGTTACTAAATTGTGCTGGAGAAGAAAGTTGCCATCGGGATGCTGCAGTTCTCCAGTTTCACACCAGGCATTTCCCTCTTGCCGCCTCCCCCCCCCAGCAGCACTAAAAGCAAAAGATAGTGTGAGGGAAACACAAAGACGGTCCCTTGCAGAGAAACACACCCTAACATCAAGCATCTCCATCAGGGCTGACAGAGAAACGGCATGTTCAATTTTCACTTTATTTACAAACAATAAACATCTTACGCACACATGCCTATCTAACTTTCATATCCCTGGACCCCCCCNCCCCCAAAAAAAAACTGGGCTAGGAGAACAGCAAATAACGCAAGAAGCTAGGGGACGTGCTGGTGCTTCCTCGAGCGCCTTTACAAATGTACAAGCCACAGATACACAGCAGGGAAATGCGCCTCTCCGAGCGTCAAAACGCCACGGTGTTAATTCATATTTACATGCAGCTGTGCACGGCCTTTTCCATGCTTCAGCACCTTTCTTGTCCACAGAGGGGCGCCGATTGAAGTTGGCATGCAGAATTCAGAGGTCTGATATTTTTGTCCCATAAATGATTTTCTCACATGAACTAGGAAGAAATCTCTCTTGTGTGTGCGGCATTTGAATGTTCAGAGGCATAGACATGTGGGAAGAACAAAGTGCATCCTTTAAGGGCTGGAGCCTTAGAAGTTGCCTGGCCCTTCTATTTTCCTTACTAAAGTAGCCAAATGGGAAGATCACCCACAGTGATGGTTCATAAGCAAATCTTATGGAGAATGAGGGAGGACTGCATTGTGCAGAAAAGTCTAAAAAACCTGCCAAAGCTATTAGGGTCTATTGTGTCATTCCAGCTGCTATACAGGCATACTTCATCCATGTGTTAAAAATGCTTACTAAGTTTTTCTCCTAGCAGAAAATAAGCCATAACTACACAATAGTCTTTGTCTGCTTTGAGGCTGGCTAATGCACACACCAGGACCACAGGTACCCTTGTTTCTGCACCTAAATCTTCAACTCACATTTTATTCATCCTGAGTGTCACACAGCGAACTCGGAGAGGCCAGAAAGAGCTCTGTGCTGGTACCTGCCTTGATCAGACCTCGGTATCCAGTGCCCCGAGAATGCCCCTGCTCCTCCTCACAAGTCTGTGCCCCCAGGATTCTCTGGAAGCCTCCCACATATTGAGGTTCATACACTACCTGAATAGTAACAACTTGAAGCTTCCACAGTGATTCAGACATTTAACTACAATTCAAGACATCAATGAGGCTGCTGACTTTACAAACACAGGTAGGAAGCAAAAATATAAATGAACAAATAAACAAAAAATAATTTAAGGAAGATGCTTTATTATTGAAGGAAAAATAACCAGAGCTAGGAAAAATTACCCAAACCATATAAAAATAGAAACATTCCGACAAAGAGACAGAGGCCCCCAGAGGCAGCACGGTACAAACAGGACTAGAACAACCAGACTTTTTTTTTTTCATATGAAATTGCATAATTCCTGGTCCAATCAATACAAAGGTCCAGTTCTCCAAGCTCCTTTCTTGGGGCTTTTCATGATAGGAGCTCCAGTCCTTTGTCTACTACAGAGCAGACTAGTCAAGACTAGACAGTTTCGAAAGGGAAGAGGTTGGTTTCATCTCACACTTCAGCAGACTGGGAAATCCAAAGGCATGGTGTCTGCATCTTCCTAGTTTCTGTCAAGGACCTCAAGCTACTCTGACTGATGGAAGCACATGAGAGGGCAGGAGGTACTCCCAGAAGAACGAAGAGGACTCAGCAGACTAAGCAGTTTCCCAAAACCTGTGCTCAAGACAACCCAGCCATCCTTGTGGGAACAGCATTGATTCTTTCGTGAGAATGGACTCCTAAACTCAAACCTCCTGAAGGCCCCATGATGACATAGAGGACCGAGTTGCAGCATGAGTTTTGTTAGGGGCAAAAAATATTTAAGCAATAGTTTTGTGTCACACTTCCCCGCCACACTTACACAGTTTTTCAATAGAAAAAAATTCTTAATGAAATTCAACAAAAATTATGCAAATTAAGTAATATGGTAACATATATAAAAATTAATTATGTACACTAAAACCTTTGAAAGAAATGATCAGTAGAAAGATACATGCACATTTCCCTCCCTATGACCTATATGTTCTCTTTCTAAGCTTGGCCCATAGTAATCTTCCAACAGAGTCGAAGCTCCACTTTGACACTTGGAAACAAGCTTCTGTCTTTTCTTGCGTTTGTGATCAGTGTGGTTCAAATGACATTGCAAAAGCGTCTCTCAGTGTGTGTGTTCCTTTAAATATAAAACTATCCTACTCCTGGTCTGTGGTCCTCAGCTAAATTTCTATAAGTCCAATATTTTACTCTGAAATCTTTGAGGGTAGGGAATCTGCCTTGGGAGTAGAAAACAGGTCAAAGTCCCCTAAGGAGACAAGACTGTGTCTGTGTGTGAGTGTGAGGGAATGGAAGCAGGAAGCCCAGAGCTCTGTTAGTGGCTGTGGACACAAGTTTGCCTTCGCACTACCTATCTGGAATTTCAGGATCGTTTTTAAATAGGCTATTTTTTGAAAAGATATCCTACTATGATCTGTATAGCAGGAATGTCCTCGCCTCTCTTACGACTGACTCTCATTGACCTTACTTAATGACCAGACCGAAACATCGAGGGAAATACAAATAGATAACAGCATTACAGGAGCTTTTTAGGTCATTTTGCTGCTTTCACGTTAGAGGGTTGATTTATGTGAGTCACGATCACAGGAAGTTAGAAGATTGTGGCATACCACCAGAGATTCTGAGATGAGTTCTGTCTGGAACGGCACCAGTCAGGTCTGTGGGTTTCTAGATGGATTTGGGGTGCTACCGAGGTGATATGCAGGGTACCTCCAGTGCAGAGAGCTAAATGAGTCATTACGAAACTTCTATTACTGCAGCTTCGACTAATGGCTTGATGAAGAGATGTATCAAGGGCTACAAACAGGGTGGCCAATGAGAGAGCAGAGAAATAATGAGGTAAGTTTGTCCAATCTTTAGGTAGATAAAATTCTAATAAGCTTCAGTAGGGGGTAAGTGTTTGGGATTGCATGTTGTCTGGTTCCAGGTGTGAAAAGTTTTCTACAGCCTAGCTAAAACAGGAAGAGAAAGAGGGGATAAGAGAGAAGGGAAGAAAGGAGAGAGAGAGAGAGAGAGAGAGAGAGAGAGAGAGAGAATAAATCGCCATGCTTTCCTAGAGAGCAGGTTTCCATTCCATGTTCTTGTCATGTGCTTGTTTAGACACTACCAAGCGTTATGTTTCTGCAAAACACTTCAGAGTCTGATGGAAGCTGTGCATGCTACGAGTCATGACGCAGTACACTGAACTCTCTAATAACAGATGTAATAAATGTATTTTGACATATGTTTAAGACACATTTCTTCTCTTGACACGACAATGTAAAGATGTACAATAGGAAATCCTCAGACATATAGATCTGTTCTCATCCACACGGATCCCCAAAGCAAGGAACGTGGAGTGAAAAGAAAATCAAGTAATACATCAGGCTGCAGTCAATGGAGAAGACTTGATTTATACCCACCCCACTTAATCAAGGCATTAAATTCAACATCAGCCATCTCTAGAGAAGGTGCCTCCTCAACCCCATGCTTTGCCCCTAGATATCTCTAACATCTGCTGGTGTTAAGTTCTTCCTGTAGTATGTAACCTGGATCTGCCTTACTGTACTCTAAACCTGCTACTTCTTGCTTTTTCCCCATTGACTAGTGAGAATAATTGCCCCTTCCTCTTTATAAAACCTCTTTATTTTATTTGAGTAAAAGAGATATTATGTTTCCCGTGGGGTTTCTTTTCTCTGGATTGGATGTGTCCAGTTCTTTAAACATTTTCTCAACTTTTTATGAGAAGCTCCCCCTCCTAAGTTAGGTCTTTCTGTGAAAGGTGGGATGCTCCAAACCCAGAATCCTGACAAGGTATGTCCGCATCAAGTCAAACGGGGTTACCAAGCAAGGTCTATTCATGAGTGCCTCCTAGCATAGCATAACCAGGGCAGTTCAGTTTGTCTTGGCTGTCGTCTCCTACACTAGCGTTTTATTGCATCCTAAACTGCAAGCATCACCTGGAGTGGGAGATTAATTGACTTTCTCTGTGCGGCCCTCCCAGCCCTCTCAGCGGGGTTGTCCTTTCTGGAATCATTCCACAAGCTGAACCCTTGGTTTTTTACCAAGCTTCTTCAAACAAAGCTCTTGTGCTGAGTGGTAAGCTTCAGTTTCCATATTAGAGGCTAAGGAAATTCACTTGGTGTACCTTCCCACAGTGTCTAGTTTTCACTTTTAACAGTTGTTTTGAGTTCACAGCAAAATTGAGCAAAAGGCACGAGGATTTCCCATGCCTGCTGTGTACACACATGCACACATATGCATGCATGCCTGTGCAAACACGTACGTATACATAACCACAAACACCCCCACCAAGATGGAAGCCAGTGCCCCAAGTTTGTGTTAAATACTGCCCTTGGTACTTTGATTGTGTGGCTTTTGACAAACATGTGAGAACATGTGCCCGCCCTGTTCCACATAGGGTGGGTCAATTGGGCTGAACATCCTCTGGCATCACCATATCCTTCTTCCAATTACCCCAATACCCACTGATCACTTTACTATCACTATGGTTTCTGCTCTTCCTGAACTTCATATGTTAGGGATTATGAATTGTGTAGTCATTTATGGGGATGAGTTTCTTAGTTCTCAAACATGAATAAGTTAATATCATTTCCAGAAACATCTAATGCCTGGATCATACTGGAGTTGGTTTTGGTTATATTTTTCTCTCTGGAACAGACTAGCCCTCCCTGCACATTGTTCTCTCTCTCTCTCTCTCTCTCTCTCTCTCTCTCTCTCATCTCATTTTTATTAGTTATTTGAGAACGTCCCACAATGCCCTTGGATCGTATTTACCCCTCTCTGATTTCCTTCTAGACCTCCTAGATCCCCCTTTGTTACCCAACGTGGTGTCTTTTTTTTCCTTCACAACAAGTACAGTTTCTGCTGTCCATATAGTCTTGGGTGTATGGCTTTCCCTGGAAAGCGGTCTATACCGCAGGATGCACTTCTAAGGAAAACCGACTCTTCCTCTCTCCATAGCCATTACATACTAATAGCTCAATGGGTTGGGAAAGGATATTCAAGCCTTTCTCATAATTATTGGCATGAATGCTAAAGGGCCATTGTGCAAGATGAAACCTCGAATCTTCAAGACGCTGTACATAATGTGAATTGACAAATATCACCAGTAGTGAGTCCCACAGAACAGACCCAGGACAGGGTTGCTGTATTTCAGAGCCTGGGAGTGTTTTTGGAAGAAGTCTGTATTCTGCTGCTATTCACCTCTTTTGATTTATTTAACCATTGGTTCCTGGTCTTTCAAGCGGCATGAGAAAAATACAAACATTTTAGAGACAGATGAAAAAACAGACGAAACATGAGGACTATAATGACCACGAGAAGTGCTGTTCTCCAAGCACTTCAAGAGCACTGCCCATGGATTTCCACCTTCAGCCCTCCTGCCCATCTCCTGAAATAGATGGTAGTCATTGTTGATTTCCACACTGGTGGAGCTTCCTGACTCTGAACTGAAGCTTTGTGCAAATTAAGTACAAAAGGTGTTTGTGTCTCATAAGTCATGATTTAAATGAACTTTACAAAGTGTTGAAGTCTGTGCACTACATAATGGATTCTCTTTGCCATCTGTCAAAGAAAAATGGCAATACCCAGAAAAGCATGTGTTAAGTATATCTAACAATCACAGATGTAGCTTTAAAAAAAGGGAGGGAGTGAAAATAATTATAATAGGATGAGGTATGATTTTTCTCTAAAATTTATGATAAAAATTGTTACTTTTTTATAAATTGTTTTTGTGCAAAGAGAAGAAAGGGCCTGCTGAGGATCAGTGTCTTCTGAGCATAATGTGGCCTTTGAGGTTGTGACCTCGCAGCAACTGTGGTTGTCTGCATGGACCCACTTAACTGCAAGCAGTAAGCATTCTGCTGTGGATAGGAGAGGGGCTCATGAGATCCCCAGCCCTAGCAGAAGAGCTATTGCCAATTGATGGCTGCTGGGGGAAGGAGACCAAGTTGTCTGTGGGGATGTGCCTGCTGGTAGAGGCCCCTGTTGCAATGGATGGCCCCACACCCATGTACCTAGAGTGGGCTCTAATGAGACTCTGTAGGGTAAAGAGCTAGAGTTGGGAATGAGGAAAGGAGATGGATTGGGAAAGGCTCCAGGAGGAGCTGAAGGAAGGATGCCTGGGGATTTTGATCAAAATATAGGACATATAGCTGTGAAATTCTCAAAGAATAAATAAAAATATTAAAAATAAAGACAGAATGACTTGTTCTCAGTGATATTCTCAATATTCAGAAAGGGACAATATTCACTTTTTGTTGTTTTTTAAATTTTTTAATTATTTAAAAGTTTTTTTTCATTTTACATACCAACCACAGTTCCCCCTCCTTCTCCTCCTCCTCCTTCTCCCCACCTTCCCCCCACCCAACCCTGTATCCACTCCTCAGAAAGCATAAGGCCTCCCATGGGCAGTCAACAAAGTCTGGCGTATCAAGATGAAACAGAACCAATCCCCTTCCCTCTGTATCAGGGCTGGGCAAGGTATCCCTCCACAGGAATTGGGCTCCAAAAAGATAGTTCATGCACTAAGGATAAATTCTGGTACCACTGCCAGTGGGTCCACACACTGCCCAAATCACAGAACTGTCACCCACGTTGAGAAGGCCTAGTTTGGTCCTATGCAGGTTCCCCAACTATTAGTCCAGAGTCAGTGAGTTCACACTAGCTCAGGTCAGCTGTCTCTGTGGGTTTTCCCATCATGATCTTGACCCCTTTGCTCATATAATCTCTCCTCCCTCTCTTAGACTGGACTCTGAGAACTCAGCCCAGTGCTTAGCCATGGATCTCTGCATCTGTTCTCAGATTACTGGATTAAGGTTCTAAAATGACAATTAGGGTAGCCATCAATCTGATTACCGGAGAAGGCCAGTTCATGCACTCTCTACACTATTGCTAGGAGTCTTAGCTGAGGTCATCCTTGTGGATTCCTGGGAATTTCCCTAGCACTAGCACCTAACCCCATAATGACTCACTCTATCAAGATATCTCTTTTCTTGTTCTCCCTCTCTGTCCCTCCCCCAACTCAACTATCCCATTCCCTCATGTTCTCCTCACCCTCCCCTTCACCCCTTCCTCCTGTCCCCATTCCCAATTTACTCAGGAGATCTTCTCTATTTCCCCTCCCCAGGGGAATCCATGCATGTCCCTCTTAAGGTCCTTCTTGTTACCTAGCTTCTCAGGGCTTCTGGAGTGCAGCCTGGTTATCCTTTTCATTACATCTAATATCCACTTAGGAGTGAGTACATACCGTGTTTGTCTTTTTGGGTCTGGGTTACTGCACTCGAGATTTTTTTTTTCTAGTTCCATTTGCCTGTAAATTTCAAAATGTCATTAATTTTTACCACTGAGTAATACTCCACTGTGTAAATGTACCACATTTTCTTTATTTGTTCTTCTAGGTTGTTTCTAGATTCTGGCTAGTACAAATAATGCTGCTATGAACATAGTTGAGCAAATGTCCTTGTGGTATTGCTAGATCTTGAGGTAGCTTGATTCCCAAATTTCTGAGAAACTGCTATTCTGACTTCCAAAGTGGCTGTACCAGTTTGTATTCCCAACAGCAGTGGAGCAATGTTCAAAAGGGACAACATTTAAATGATGCCAAGATAAAAATACAGAGCCCTGAGTCTTTCTACCCTTCCTCCATCAACCATTCCAGACGGGACACTGTACTGACTCATTTCAGGGTTCAACAATTCTATTCCACAGCCTCAGAAAATGGCTAAGCCTCTACTGTCAACCATGGCTCTTAATTTTACCATCTTTTAGTAGATGCAGTTTGGGGTTTACAAACAATATTTGTATGCACACACACACACACACACATGCAGAGTCCTTACGCTCCTTTTATAGAAAAATAAAATGTGAAATCGCCTTTTAAATTACTGAGAGTTATAACCAAAAATATAAAGAGTTCCAAGCCCACCCAACCACAGCCTCTGACTCCACAGAACAGACAGGCAGCCCTTGTATCCCTCTGAGCTCCCCACCACAGAATCTGCATGCATCATAAAATGAATGTTTTCAAGGGCCGAGTTGGGGAGAAATATTCTGGGCAGCCATAAATAACTCGGGATTTTACCTAGCCATTTTGAAGAGTGTCAATGTATGTAAGATAAAATTAGGATCCAAGCAATTCCTGGCTGCCCAGCATACTTTCTCTAGCAGGACACACCATAAGGGAGAGACAAGGAAATTGTTACAGCTGCTTAGGAACGTCTGACTCCCCTTAATATCTGTGAAGTGACTCCAATCGCGAAGCCATGCTAATGTCCCAAGAAAACTACAATACACCAATTTTTTTTTGTCTTCTTGTGGTGGTGGGTATCAGACCTGAAGCCTCAGACAGGCTATGCTTGCCTCTGAGCTATGTACTCCCCTGGTCCCCACACACACTCTTTAATGCAACTTTTCTTTTTAAAAATAGTACTAACCCCAACACCATACATACACACATCCTTTTCTAAAGCTTATTTCCATAAGTCTCACATTGGCATCTGGGTGCAATGGTTCTTATTCCTCAAAGACACACAAGTTCAGAGTATTTTATTAGTCCAAAATATTGACCTATATAATATATATGATATACATCATGTTAAAAAACAAAATAAACAGTCCTTAAAAACACCCTTTTTCCCCCCGATAATTTCTTCTGCTAACAGAATTCAAAGTTCAAAGAACAAAACTCTTCTCCAGATCCTAAGAATGCTGGCTCTTGGTTGCCTCCGAACACTGCCCTGGTCTTAATCTCCTGATATCTCACAAGACAAGCAGAGAAATGGGCCAGCCTGTGCCACCATGTGACTCATTAGAGAGTTATAGTTATCCACACTCCTTTCTTCTCCAGTGTTACAAGCCCAGGTAGTCATTATTCCTTGGTCACTAAGAAAAGGAAGGTGGCTCCTCATTTGCCTTCTCCTCACACCAGTGAGTCTCCAGAAAACTCGCCTCCTCCTGTCTTTAAAGATAGAATGCAAATTCGGGTGAGATGTAAAAAGGCCTTTTCCTTCTGGCTGCTGCCTTGCATGCTGTGTGGTTTCAGTTTTCCGAGCAATGGAATCGCTTGCATGTTTCTTTCTTTCTCTTTCTTTTCATATATCTCTGTTCAGTGTGTTGGTGTAACTGAGCTAAATGCCAAGGCAGCCCCTGCTGTGTGTGGTCCGCCACCTGCCACCATCCCTTGGCCATAGAGATTCCAGCTATTTAACTTTGGAAATGACATTTCTGCGAAGTTCTTCTGAGATAGCAAGGTATGTCAATCACCAGGAGCTCTGCCAATGGCAGTGTCAATGGATTTGAATTTCCCATTGATGCTGGGGTGACAGGGCTATCTCTTTGACTTCTCTGGCTGGTAGCTTTCATATCACTCAGAAAAGTTTATTTCCCATGGAATTTTCTTTGTGATCTCAAACTCAACATGACCTTCCTTTTGTAGTCTCGGGGACCACCCACTGTTTTATCGCCTGGAGGCTCTTCCTAGTTGACTGGTGGAACACTGGGCTCCTGTGATCTCCTCTAGGCAGACCTTGAAACTCAGAGAGAAGGCTAAGGAGAATGGTCTGGTTTCCATGTTTGGGAACACCAGTGAAGCATGATTAATAAAAGCTCAGAGACAGAAATTGGGGTTCAACCTCAAGGTCAGAAAAGCAAAGCAGCCAGCCACTCAATCCTAATGGTGATCCTGCCTCCAAGAATCTCAGAATGAGACTGCGCATGAGCTCTGTCTCCACCCATCTTATATTCCTCTCTAGTTATAGAATTAAGGGTGTGAATCACTACCACCTGGTTTCTACGCCAAATTAGTGTGACTACTGGGATTAAAGGTGTGTGTCATTGCTGCCTGGTCTGTAAGGCTGGCCAATGTGGCTGTTTCACTTTTCTGATCCTTAGGCAAGCTTTATTTATTAAAATACAAATGAAATGCTACTAGAAATAGATTTTAAAGTAACCTTCAAAATATGAATTCTAAAAAAACATTGTGTTCATACCAATAGAGAGGTTTCTCCAGTTATCAATATAACAGTGAAATTTTGTGAAATGGTGTGTGTATTGTGAACTCTAAAATGACTGGATGGATACACTTTTGTGATGACCTCCCACATGACTATGTTTCTCCATGTGTCACTTACACATAACAGGTAAATGTACCTGAAAGACATGGGTGTGGTTGGCAATAGGCCAGTAAATAAGGAGAGAAAGAATATAGCCTTTAGGCACCCTGAATGTTTTCATTCCATGCAGGTAGCTTGCAAATTCTGTTTTGAAGGAGTGAGAGATGTTTTTGTTATCCAAGGGAAGGCAGTACTTGGGAAGAAGCAGGAGACATAGGATGGAAGGAAAGCATCCTCTGCTCCCCCACACCCAACTGAGAAGGAAGGATGCCTGGCAGGCCTCTCCAGCTACCCTCCTGGCCTGGCAGAATATCTAAGAGCAGTGAACAGCTGCGTTCCACCACCTGGCCAGCTCTCACCTCAGAAAGCAAAAGGCACAGCTTGTCTAATAATAAAACTTAGTGTCCTGGAAGGAACTCGCATTTTCCTCTGCCTGGGCCAGACTAGGCTTGTAGACTAGCCCAGGCATGGCTGTCCTTACCCAGGGCCACGGAAAAGGTCTCCAAGCACTTCTAAATCCATAAGCGAAGATTTGGAAAATCCCTATGTTCCTCAGACTAACCATGTTTCCTGTCTTCAAAAGAGGAATGCATCAATCAGCTTCCTGTTGCTATGATAAAATACTTGAGACAATCAGCTTTAAAGGAAAAAAAAGATTATTTTCGGGTTCTAATCCATGGTGAATTAACCCTGCTATTTTGGTGGGCGTAACACATCACAGGAGGGCAGCAGATGGTAGAGCCAGAAACCAAAAAATGAGAAATCCTCTTGAAAGACGTGCCTTCACAGATCTGAAACCTTCTAGCATCAAGGATCTAGAGACCCTACCTTCTAACCCACGGTACTTTGGAGGACATCTCAGAGCAAAGCTAAAGAATATTTGAGAAACAATTGTTCTGAAGACCCACGTCTGCTATTCCAGACTGGTTCTCACAGTTCTCAGCCAGCACTCTGGCCACCTTTGGGCTTCACTGAATGTGTTGCTAGTGCAAAGTCAGTTTTTCAGTATTTGATTTTCTGACTCGTATTTTGGTCTGGCGGTTTAGGGCAGCCACGAAAAACCCACTTTCCCCTCCTGCCTCGGCAGCTNNNAAAAAAAAAAACTCAGGAGAGACCAAAATGCAAATGAAAAGAGCCAGCTGCAGTGTCGCTTCTAAGCTGATGATTTAAGAATCTGGTTTACCTCCTGTCCACACCTGGTCCTTCCCAGCCTGAATCCCACACAGGCATCGCCCACTACCATCGTTCTCAGGGCCATTTCCCAAACTCTGCCCACATACATCACTCCTGTCCAACCCAGAAGGAAGGTGGAAATGTTTCTCCTTTATTTTTCCTACACTGGAAAAGTGAAGCAAAAGTTCCTTCTCTTCAGGCGAAGACAAAATAGAAATTAATGAGTACAAGCAGCATGCTTACCGAGTGCCTCCCAACGTTTTTCCCTTCACTGTATGCCTGGCTGTTGAAACCATGGTCAAATATGAAAATTACTAGTATGTTCAGATTCTAAGGTGTTTATTTCTAAACAAAGTGAAATAGTCTCCCTGCTAATCTGGAAATGATACTTGGTTTATAAGAAATGCCTGCCAGTTCCTTGGCAGAATCCCTGGAAGAAAAATTTAAAGTACAGACAAAGCTCCTTGAACAAGTAGACCCACTGTGTGGGTTCCTGAGTAAGCAAACCTACTGTGCAGGCTCTTGTGCAAGCAAAACTTCCAGACTTCGGCCCTCACCTCTCCTTCTTCACTCCTTCCCTCACTATCTTCACAGGCCTTTGATTTCAGCTAGCAATGTAGCCTAATAAAGCAACAGACCATACTCTACCTCTATTTACCTGGAAACTTCCGTGGTAATGGTTGGTGTACAAGATGTCCATGTTGCTTCCCACCAGTGTCTACATGGATCCAGCTGGGAGTAGACTGATGGGCAAGCAAACAGAGGTGTGAGCAGGCTGTATGTAGAAGAGATGACTTGGCCCATGCACTTCAGGTGTGCAGTGCAATGCATGGAATGACACATGAAATGCCATGCAATATTATTCCTGACTGTTCTGTGAGCTCCATGGTAATATGCATGGGAGGATGGTGAACCTTGAGAAACCACAGCTACATTATGATAAAATGTTACTGCTCTTATTTCAAGTCACATTCATTTGTGTGTGTGTGTGTGTGTGTGTACATGTACTATATATAGTGCATATATGAAGGTCAGAGAACTTGAAGAAGTCAGTTTTCTTTGGGATCCTCGAGTCAGAAGATTTAGCGCTTAGCTATCTCACTGGACATCACAGTTCTTATTTTATAAATAGATTAAGTGAATCTCCAAGAACAGAATTGATATCCTGAAGATTTAATGACAATAATAGGGCTGGTTCATACTTTTCTAATGCAGAATGAGGTTCATTTTTAAATATTTTGTAGCAAAACAGAGGTACTTTGAGGTCTTGTGGTAGCGGAAGTTCCTGGTGGTTCATTTATCATCATCACCGTCATTAGCATATATGCTGCACACCTCTGCAATAAGCTAGGGCCTGGGAACATGTGGACTGACATGGTAACAGCAGGACAACAGACAGTACAAAGGGCGAGGTGCTTTAGAACAGCCTATGGCCAGAGAAGCACCTCGGGGCAGCAATGTGTTTGTGGAGGGCTGCTGATGCTGATGAGAGAGGGATCCTGGCAGAGGGAAGCATCAGCAGCGCTTAGCCGAAAGCAGATCGAGGCCATTGGGAGAATGGGCAACATGAGACTAGAGGGTACCACTATTGTAGAAGAAGATGAAGCTTCTGAGTTGCACACTGTTGACAGAGGTTTGTGTCCCGCAGTTGTTAAGTCCCAAAGAATTCTCACAGATGTCTACATTAATTTTAAACTGATTGGCCTATTAGCTCAGGCTTCTTATTAACTCTTAAAACTTTTATTTGGGACTTAATGGCTGCAGGATGGAAACCTCAGTAATCAAATGGTGTCCAACTTGTGGACAACTTCATCCACATAAAGCCTGAAAGAGCTTGGGAAGTAATTTTATCCAGAAAAGAGTAGAGTTAAGCACGACTTATTGATAACAGCATTTTCTCAGGTGGGCTCTGTTTCTTAGAGACAAATGCATCTCATTTAAGAGAGGCTTCCTGACTCAGCTTTTGCTACAAAAATTTTGCAGCTCTTTTAAGAGGCCCTGCCACCGACCACTTAAATGGTGTTTATGAATTACCGAAAGCATGCTTCTTGATGGTGGCAGGAACCTTGAAACACCATAGAGTTGTGGCAATAAACATGGCTCCAG